>JBBPTO010002327.1:0-11165 GCA_038094155.1 Pulveroboletus cf. aberrans
GAGTAGACCAGAATCTCCAACCCTTTGTGTTGGTCTCATATACAATAAAGATCATTTCTTCAGCTTTTGCTGAGAGTTTATCCTGATGCTGTTCAGAAGGAATGAACACACAAGCCTTGCAACCAAAGATAAAGAAGTAAGACACATTTGGTTTGTCTCCATGGAAGAGTTTAACAGGGGTTTTTCACTGATGTCATCACACTGGCTGTCTGTTGTAGATATGAAGAGAGATCTCTAATCCTTCTTGCCAAAAGACCCTAGCAAGACTATCCTGATGACACATAGTTTCTACTTTTTTCATGATGGTACAGTTAAATCTCTTAGTGTATCCATTCTGTTGTGGTGTGTGAGGAAAGAGGTCTGATGTATAATGCCTTGAGATGAGAAGAACAACTGAACATCATTTTCCAAGTATTTGCCACCATGATGATTTGAACAAATAGAGAACCAGACTAATTCTCAAGCCAAGCAATCTGGCATTTAAGCACAGATACAGTACCAGATTTTTCACAAAGAAAATGAAGGAGGGTGAAGCCTGAGTAGTCATCAATGAGAGTGAGGACATAGTGGCAGTGGTAATGGAATTAAATAGGAAAAGGTCCCATCAAATCACTTTGCAGTTGGGCAAGGGCATGACCAGATCTCTTGATTGAAGGACCAAAGGGTGATCTGACATTTTGCCTAAAGTGCAGCCTTTACAAGATGGAGTGTCAGATAGAATGGATATGAAATGGCAGCCAGAAGTTTCAGTGCCTAGGTATCTCATTGCATTTTTGAAGCAGTGTTCAAAGTGGTGATGCCAAAGATAATAGGAATCATTAGTTGCCATTGAGGCAATCATTCTAGGTTTGATTGAAGATGGCTGAAATCAATGAAGATTGTTATTTGGACATGAGGCAGATGCTTGGATGACCAGAAGTCCCTGATTATCCCAGATGCATGTTTTGCCATTTGAGATCTCACATCTGAAACCTTGAGAAGTCAGAGTGGGCACAGAAAGGAGGTGATGTGCTGCCTTAGATGCATATCAAACATGTTCAAGTACCATAGGATCAAGACCAGCAGGATGGACAATAAATTTTCCAGGTTCATGCATGTCAACAGTGTCAAGTCTGGATTCTTCAGGCTCAAGCCTGGTGGAGGTCCAAAGAGAAAAGGGATGGAAAGAGCAGAGGTGGACCAGAGGTCTGACAGAGGTGGGTAAATGAAGGTATGAAGATATGTGGGCATTAGTGCAGGACATATGTGTTATGCCCTTGCTCAAGTCCAGCCCTTAGAAGAAGAAGGCAAGAGGTACAGGGAGAGATAGAGTGGAGTAAAGACTTAGAAGAGAGGGGACTTGAGAGGAGGAAACTTAGTTGATATTTAAACTGAGGATTACATGTGAAGAGTCACAGGTTTATATACAAGGAGATTGGATCAGGATATGGAATGGAGAGCATAAGTATCATAGAGAATAAGCAGAAACAATCAGAGAATGTGGAGGACTGATGGGCGGTGTTCATAGGGCTATGGAATGTGGAATTGGATGGAATGGAGAGCATATGGTCAAGCATAGGAAAAAAGAATGTAGGAGGACATAACTTATGTCAAGATTTGGACCAATAGGAGGAGATCTGACAGGAATACAATGTCTGAAGTTAGACATATGAATTGGTTCTTGAGTGATGTTGATCAGGTCCAATTGGAGATGATTGGAGATGAAGAGGATGAAGTCAGAGTGGTGTGTGGAGGAGCAGGGAGGGATGTTCAGAATGGATGTGACAAACAGTCAATCCATTAGCCACAAAGGCTTGTTTGGTACCTTTATCAAGATGTGCAAAATCATCTAGGTAAGGGGTGATGTGATCAGTGCAACCACTGTCAATCATCTAGTGAGAATGTTTGAAGGAGCTTAGCAGAGTTTTGACAGTGTACAGGCCAAAAGATTTAGATTTAAAAGGAACAATACCTTCATGGCTACAGTATTTCCAAGTCTCTTTCAAATTAGCAATATGCTGCTTGATAAAAAGGGTAGCAAAGGTGATAGGTTCCATCTTATCCATATAGGAAATCTTATCTTCTAAAATATGGAGGTCTCTGGTGCTAGCACCAGGCAGAAAAGAGTTGGATGGTAAACCATTGAGAACAAACTTCTCAGCCTTCTTCATCATCAATTTCTTCACTCTTGAGTGCCTTATCAAATCCCCCTTAGAGTGAGGAAGAGAATCAATTGGTTTCAAAATAAATTCAAAGGTCGAGCCATACCATCATCCATGTATGTATCAACAAGATGGTTCCATCCATCTTCAGCTGTCTCTGAGGAAAAAGAATAATGTTCTTCTTTAATCTTCATGTGATCGATAAAATGGTCACAAGGGCCATGAGCATTGACCATGTTGTTGAAATCAGCTTCAGTGTACTGATTCAGATCAAAACTCATGATAGCATTTGCCATGACTTCATTTGCTTTGGCAGGTTGTTTTCCTTATCCCTTGAATGACTGGTGATGTTCATACCAGTCTCTCTTCCCTTGTTTTAAGGGTCTCCTTCACTTTGAGGGGTTCAAATTGGAAGGTTATAAGAAGTGATCAGGATAATTGTCCTTCTTTTGGTTTTTTCAATGGTTTTCCCATGGAGAACCACTGCAAATCAGATTGGTGTGATGAACAGAGGAAGAGGGATCTCCACTTAAGCAGGAGAAAAGACTTTTCAAGGATCTGATGTTAATCTCTCAAAGTACCAGACCAGCATTTTGCATGTTCTGATAAAGTAAGATCATTTGATCGATGTCTTCCATGGAATGGAAAGGTCTTATGTGAAGGTGAAAGACATTATGCATGAAGTAAAATTGCCCAGCAATTCCTTGAGAGGCAAAGTGTTCTGAGAAAGTGAGCCATAATTTGTAGGTCATGGAGTAATGATGGATGACTTGGGTAGTGCCAGTATCAGAGGTGAAGGTGGTGTGAGAGAAAGAAAGGACTGCATTGATGATAGCATTGATGATTGTAAAGGCTAGGTATCTGAGGACCTTCTGATCTGATTGCTTTCAGGAGTCAACATCTTAGCAATATTGCAGAGTTCCATCAAAGAAACCTCCACATCCAATCATGTTGAAGATGGATCAGACCCACGCAGACCAGATAGAGTAGTCACTCTGTCTATTGATGATAGGAATGTGAGTAATAATTGTGCTTTCAATTTGATATCAGTGACAGCAGGAATAGTGGTGGTGGCCATATCTGTGGAACAAAATCCTCAGTCATTTTTCAATGGAAAGTAAATATCACAATTCATCAAGTAATTCATCCTTTTGTCAATCAATTCCAATATATCCAAGAAAGTGTCCATTGCTTATAAAACATCTGGCCTATCTCTAATCCTTTTATTTTGTGCATGTCTTTTACACTTTTTTATCTCCATGAATTGTCTACAAGGGTTAGAAACTCTTGTGCTCTTATATTGACCAGCAACCACTTCATAAACAAAGTCTCAGTGTGTAGGGAAACCGTTATGTCTGACCTTGGTGAGGGCAGGCATAGAACCTTTGTGGCTTTGGACTTAACTGTGGACAAGGGTGATGATGTTTGATGAAGGCAAGATGTCTGAGGGCCTTCCTACTAACAAGGTTCGGTGACAAAGGATACTACCAAGTCAACAGTGGATGAGGAGTCTGCCTACTATTGAGGACAGATGACAAGGACTTTCCACTTAAGGGTGGATGATGAGGAGACCTCTAGGTGAGGTTGATGATGAGACTTTCCACTTAAGGGTGGTTCACAGTGGTTACAAGCAAGAAGGTATTGAGGCTACCCTTGGGCCTGTATCATAGAGTGGGAACACTGATATATTCCAGTGGTGATGGTACAAGAGGTGGAAGGTAAAGGTAAGACTAGACTAAGGTTTACATGGGCGATGATGTGGGTTTATATACATAAGGGTAAGGAATCTAGGGCAGGTCATAGAACATGATGGAATATGGTGGAAGGAACTGCTGACTGAGCAAGTGGAATCACATGGAATGTGATGGATGTGGATAATGAGTCACAGTATCATAGTCAGCAATGAAAACAAATAAACGTCTGAGTTGGGACTTATACCCATGCATATGTAAGTGGTAAGAAAAAAGGATCTGATTGTAATGATCATAACAGGAATAGAGTTTCTTCAACTGTTTCTGAAGCTTCTTATAAAGCTTAGATTCAGGTAAGTTATGCAAAATGTCACAGTGTTCTTTGTTGAATTCTGCATTCCACTGTCTAGCAGTGTATCCAGGAGGATTTTGGAAATGGTAAGGGTTATACCAAACCCATACATCAAAGTATGAGTTGGAAGTCATCATGGAGTCATGATGTCTAGTGTGAGGGTCTTCAGAATGATAAGGATCATTTGGATTAATTGGTATATCAATTGGAGGGAAGAAATCCAACCTTAAAACCTCAAAACCCTAGAAATGTACATATGTGAATGGAGTGGAGTCATATGTATGTCTCAGAAGAGAAAGCCCAACTGGCATCACTTTAGGCAGAGAAGAGAGTCTTGTCCTCATACATGAAAGAGCAGGAAAGGACTCTGATCTTTCATTGTAGTCTCTGCAGTTGTAATTTTGAAGGGGTCAACAATGCAGGGCAAGTTAGAGTGTATTTTATATGATGGAATGTTAGTGGTCTCCAAAAAGGGTATCTCTTCTTGCTGATGGAGAACTGGCTGGTGAAGGTTTCTTTGATGGAAGAGGCATCGGTTCTTGGAACACTGCTTCTCTGGTTGATCCATTCTTCAATGATATCATCACTGTAGATAATTCCAGTTTTGTTCACAATGCATGTTTGAAGGTGCTATAATTCATCTGAAGTAAAGCAAGTTTTGAGAACAGGAGTGGGGATGCAGAAGGGAATTCCTTCTAAAGGATTTGCTGAATGATGAGGGGAGTAGTCTGGAAGATGACAAAATAAATATATAGGAGGGCAAGAAGGTGAAAAATGGGTCTCAAGATCAGGAGTAATGAATTCTGGTGGTTAAATTTGCCAAAGAGACTCAACAAATTGAGCAGCTTTTCCTAAAGGTGATTTAGTAGAGTGGAAGATCTTTGGGACCCAGAGATGGAGCCAGAAACAGGTAGTTCCCAAACATTTTGTTCTTCTTTTTGATGTGAAACCCTTTTGACAGTAGTTTCAACTTTATAGATGAGAAAATGTCTCAAACCAGATCTTCCTATACACCTCTGGTGCTGTTCCAGATGTTGTTTGCAGAAAGTGCAAGGGAGATGATGGTGGAATGGATAATTCCAGGCAGGATTATGGCAGATTTCTTGTAGACAATCTGCCTCCTGAGGACAGGAAGGAGCAGGTGAGTATTCTGATATGGAGGTAGTAATGTTTCTTCTAGATAAGGAGGGTATTGAAGATATAAGAGCAGGACAGGATTGATGTAAAGAATGGAATGATAAGGATGAGGATGGTCTCTCTGAAGGTGGTGGTGGATTCAGAGGTGAATCACAAACCTCTTGAGAGACAGGTTGAGTAGACACTGTAACTGACAAGGAAGTAATGGTTTGATTAGTTCATTGATTCATAATAAGGGTGAAGAAACCATCAGCAATGAATAAGCTAATATTTCTGAATGAAAAAGGAATGAAGAATGAGCATCCAAAGTTGTAAACCATGGATGGTGTGACATCAAATGCATGGTGTTTCCAATGACTAAGAGTAGTCTGGAGAGACATGCAGCAATATGTTCATCCATAGCATCAAGGGGTATGTGACAGGGATGTGCACAAAGAATATTAAGGTACCCTTTAGATGGGGCTCATAACCTAAAGAGATGCAATGATCTCTTTATCTTATTCTCTGAGGTAGTGAATGATTCTACCAGTCAAGGGACTGATAGACAGAAGAAAGGTTATGGACCTTGGTAGAAGGACTCACCAAAGGTAAATGGAGTATTTAAAGATGGACGGTCTTTGAAGTGACAGAGAAGGAGAGAACTTGACTTGACTGTTTGAGTTATTAGAAGAACTAACTAGAGAGCAACCATAAGGAAGCTCTCTTTATATACAATACAGGACTGTTTGTCTCTATATATATATCTATCATATAAGGATAAGTATGAGTCATAGAATATGACTAGAGAACCAAATTTAATGGTAAGATATTGATGCTAGCCAATGGCACAAGTATTTTGTAACTATAGTGAATGATGAAACAGTATGAGACTGTAAACAATTAAGCAAAAAGCAAATATCAAGTTTCAACAGAAGTCTGAGCTGATTCATATAGTATTATAATTCAATCATATGTTGTACATTGTGTAGTTGACACAAAACACTTTTGACTGGACAATTGAATTGGTGTTTGTGAGTCAGATGTTGTTTTGTTGCTCAGGCATAAAGGTCCACTCATCTCCATTATACTCCAAACCCAGCAGCCTCAACAACAAATGGCTCTTGAGGGACTGTATGAAGTTAGGCTGACCATTGGTGTCAGGAACCTGTACTTTCATCAGAGTTCTGTATCGACTCACATCAGCAGGGAGGGATTAACCTCCTTGTCTTCCTTAGCCACCAAGCACAGTATGTGCTGTTGTCTAAGTATGGTCTGTTATCTTTCCTGCTTTATGAATTGTTGCTTGACACCTTTCTTATTGGAATGGCTATGTTATAATATGTCCTTTTTTTTCTCATTTTTCTCAAAATTTCTCCTATTTTCTCTGACTTTCTCACACTCAAATGGATGTCATATGACCTTTGATTACATATCATGTGACTTTAGATCACATGATTTAAGGTCACATGGTCAGTCACATGGTCAATCACATAGACTGGCACATGTCCAGTTACATGGGCTAGATAGTCACATGCTCATTTCTGAAGGTTCTGAGACCTTTCATAATACCTGACTCATTATGTTCTGTGACATTCCATGACCTTTCAGAGAGTTGTTCTATCATGACTTCTGATGACAAATTCAGACACTCCTATTGATGACTCAGCAGCTTCTATTGGCTGGCCCTAAAGTGGCTGATTGAGCACATTTCAAATAGAGTGCTTCTATTGGTTAGCCTTAGAGCAAGCTGACAGATCAGAAGTTCTTGAATCTTTTTTTGACATTCTATGAACTTCAATGGTTACCACACATGGATAACAGGACATCAACATGACCATACATTACTTGTACTATATAAACTACCTGATAGATAGCCCAAGAACTTTAGATATGTAAGTTCTTGCAGCATTCCCAGTTACAATCTCTTGTCCACCACCCTAGATCTCTACTAGTTCCCTTGCTAGTGTGTGCTGTACAGTGCCCCATCTAGCTTGCCTAGTTATTGGTGTGTTCTCCCTTGTATTCAGTGTGAGCTGGCAACCCCTGTATAGATGGCTGGTTACCTTCAGACTATAGAAACATTTGATCAGCCTGTGCACCTGTGCACAGTGCTGTTTGACTCAAGCAGTTATAGATATTTGACAATGCAACTGACTCACCACTTGAATTGTGTATAAATCTGCTGTGCCAAACCTTCTGATTGTCTCTGAATAGTCAGCTAGGGTGTGAAACTTGTACATGCTGATGTTTAACCCTTTGGGTAGTGATCCTGATCTCACTGGTTTCTTATGGTGACCTGCTTCAAAGTCTGCTGCTTTCCATCTCTGCCTTTGAAATGCTTCTTGAGGTAACTCTTTGGTAATGAATGCAGCACAAGTGATACATTGAAACCTTCACACTTGCACACTGAGCCATTACAGAGATTGGTTCAAAAGTTGAAAGTATAAACCCTTAATCTGGCCAATGCATGCCATTCTCTCAAACAAAACAGGATGATTTGAACTGTGATGTTGTGGTTGTGTGAAAGTAACCCTTCAAATACAGGGATGGAAAATATGTGACATGCAGATTATTATTGTGACCATTTGAAATAAGATGTTCAAGTCTCACCTGCAGAACATCCTCAAAGAACCATGCTGGTCACTGGCTGGTATCAGCAATGTCCTTAGGGAACTTGCATATGGCACTGTGTCCAAATTGAGACACTTGCAAATATAGACAAGGGTAATGTCATACTGTAGGTGTGTGATGTGGTCTGATATACCTTTTATTCAAAATGTTGAGGTAAGTGGGGTTGACCATATAGATTAAAAAGGTGCTTGAGGATTGACTTGAGCACTTCCAACTCAAACTCATGCAATATATCAACCATGAGTGTGGACAATATATTGAATCTGACATCAGCAAGGCATGAGGTGAATGCATTCTGTCTGGCATGAGTGTCAGTTAAAGTACCCACCCAATGTTATTTAAAAGCATGCAAAATGGTCAGGACAAGTGATGAGAGCTTTAGTATACATTCCATGTGGGAACTCTTCAAGACCTTGCTGTGCTCATAAATAGTAAAGCCAACCAGGCACATAATAAAATGGTATTCTGGCTCACATGAACCTCAGAGGATAGATCTCTGACTCAAAGAGATAATGCCATCCATAGCCAGGTCAGCTGGACTCCTATACAACAATCACAGACCTTGGGGATAAGGGGTAGACATGATGCCCACAACAGAATAGGCTAAGTTGATTGAGATACTATACAGCATGTGCCAACAAACACGATAGAGGCAGAGCCTTCCCCTCCATGACCAATGTGACTGGACAAAGGACTATACAGCACTAGTCCAGCCCAAGCTTAATACTTGAAGTATAGGAGTAAGGGTAATGAATAAGGGAATGTGACTGGGGGTGCCACAAGAACTTATCTGAAGTTCTTGGGCTGTCTGTTGGGCAGCATATATAGTACAGGTTATATGTGGTCATGTTTGTGGCCTGTCATCCATGTATGATAACCATGGAAGGCCATAGAATGTCATAGAAAATCATGGAAGGTCATGGAATGTCACAGAACATTCTGGAAGCTGCATCAGTGTTATAGTTGTGTGGGTGAACTCTGGTATAACTCTGGAACTCCAGATCTATCAATAGAACCTTGGCTTCACCTTATGTGGTCTACCTCTTGCCCAAGCCTTGGTGTTGTGGTCCTGTATTTGCAGAGGGTCAGAGGTGTGAAGATGAGTTGGAGTGACTTGAAGGAGAGTGAGGATTACCATTAGGTTACAATAAAAGTCTGGTGTCAAGCTTGGTATTGAAGTATGTCTAATCTATTCAATATCATGACTGAAGTAATACAAAGGGTTTGTACACTATATATACTATGAAGGAAACAAATGAGTAAGTATTTAAATATTTGATTGATAAGGCAGAGTCTGGGGAAAACATAACTGGAGCTGTGCTGCACAGGGTCAGAGGAAGGTACAGTGCATGAGAATTAACTAAATAGGGAACAAGAGCATCATGTAACATATATACTGAGGTCTGGGGAGATGAGGGTGCATGATTGGTGAGTTTTCACCACAGGTATGAGCAGAGTTAATTTCAGAGGAACTGGAGTTGTTATAGATATGACAATCACTCAGCATCAGCCAGCATTGTAAAATAGCAAAAGACCTCTGAATGAAGTCCTAAGCAAGAAATAGGGGTGTAAGCATATATTGTGACCCAAGGGAATTGCAAAAAGAGGAAAAGAGAAAGAAGAGGACTGTAGGAAAGGCTCATTAATCATTCATAGGACACTGGAAAACAAGAGTCTGGCTTCCTCCCATTTGGTAGGGCAAGAAAATCAACTTTACTTGCAGGACTTGGTAGAAACCTGAAGGAAAAAGACTTGGAAACCGGACTTAAAGGCTTAGGATCAATGGTGGTTACTTGAACAATGTCTAGGAACCAAGTCCTAGGTACAAAAGTGTAATTCAGGCATACCTGAATAATGTATAGTGAAGAAAACACGAAAAAGACAAAAATCTGACCGAACCTGGAGTGCAGAAACATGACCCAAGGTGCAGGAACTCCAGGTCTCATATACATGAACTCAGGTCTGAAACATTGTGTTCAAAACTAACCTTCAAACTTGTCAGAGTTGTGTTGTGGGACCTTGGCTTCACCTTGTGTGGTGTGCCATTGTCCCAAGTCTCAGTGGTTGATTCCATATTTGTCAGAGGTTCAGAGGTTTAGAGTTAAGTCATCTAGACTTGGAGATATCTGTCAGAGTTTGGCAAAGAGCCAAGCATCAAGCTGATCAAAGAGAGAGTACATCAAGTGCTCAATTTGATATTATGACTGGGATTTGTACAGCAGAGATGGTACAGTATATAGATTACAGAGTATTGAATTTGTAAGAAAGTCATAACAGATGAATAATGAAATGGAGTCAAGGATCTATGAACTGGAGCTGCACATTGGTTGTGCAGTTTGTCAGAACTGTGCTGCACAGGGATGGGAAAAGGTACAGAGCATTGCATCTAACTAAATAGAGAGCAAGGAAGTTATGTGAGATATACAGTGGCTCAAAAAAGTGTCCCAATGCTGGTGCATTTTAAAGAGATTGGTTAATTGCCAGTGAAGAAAATCAAACAAGGCAAAACACTTGCAGAATAAAGGTAGTAATCGCTCTGGACTTCCTAACACCACTTAGATCATGTGATTCGGTTGCCATTCCACTGAGTTACAGCCATTTTAAAATGACATGTCATTGGAACACTTATTTAAGCATTATGCTGTGATTCATTATCTGGTAAATAATATAAGAATGTGACAGCTTCTGATGGATGCTATGCCCTGACCCTGAATGATTATGTAAATTACGTAATTCTAAGGCGTATAAATAATACTTATCCCACTCAGTCAATCAATATCATCATAAACTCCATTTTTATCTCTATTAAAGCTAATATTCTCTTCCTTGCTAAATCCAGTCTTTCTATTCATCAGATCTCCTCTCAAACTGGGTCATGGAAGTCTACTGTGGCTGGAGTCATCAAGTAATACCTTCTAGGGAAGGAAAACATCAAGGTAGAGTGTTCTTTCAAGGTTTTCTCTACTGATAAGAGAAGGTTTATTTCTAGTATTACCACTCAGAAAGTGGAAAATGCTGTTCAAGTAACCCATCTCATCAATTCTGCCCTCTCCTCTTCTATCTCATCCAGAACTGTTTACAATGTCCTCAAGTCTGCTTCCTTGAAGGCTGTGATCAAGAACAAAAAGCCTTTTCTATCTGTCAAATATAGAAAACAGAGGCTAGCCTTTGCTCTTAAGTATCAAAACTGGACTGTGAAGGACTAGAGTAGGGTTATTTGGCCAGATAAAACAG
>JBBPTO010002328.1:0-11165 GCA_038094155.1 Pulveroboletus cf. aberrans
GCTCTGCATTGTATGTCAATGGGCTCACCCTTCTCCTCCCTCATTCTACTGTTCAGATGACTTCTTGAGTATTATGCCTGCCAATCAGCACTGTTAGGGCCGTGTGAATGAACTCTGGTATATCTCCAGAACTACAGAGATATTGATAGGACCTTGGCTTTACCTTATGTAGTGTGCCACTATCCAAGTTTTTGTGTTGTGGTCCTGTATTTGTGGAGGGTTGGAGGCGCAGAGTTCAGTCATCTAGACTTGGAGGAGGATTAAGGATATCTGTCAGAGTTCGGCAGGAGCTGAGCATCAAGCTGATCGAAGGGAGAGAATGTTGAGTGCTCAATTCAATATTATGACTGAATAGGTACAGCAGAGATGGTACAGAATATATATGTACTACAGAGGAGCATCAGATTTGTAAGAATGTTGTAATGGATGAGTAATGAAATGGAGGGTGGGAAACTAAGGACCAGAGCTGTGCTGCATAGCAACGGAAAAGGTACAGAGCATGGGATCTAACTAAATAAGGAACAAAGACATAATGTGATATATGTATGGAGGAACAGAGAAACAGAGATGCATAATGGGTGTGAACACACCAGAGATAGGAGCAGAGGTGGTGCTCAGAGGACCAGAGTTGTCATGGATATGACAGGCACCCACATCCTCCTTATAAAGCTTATCCTCACCTTCACTACTTTAAGTGCTCTGGTGAGGACTTTCTGGTCTGTGACAGCGCCACCAAGAAGACATTGTTCATCCCTAAAGCACTGCTCCTTAAGTGTTTGGAGTACAGTGGGCTTATATGTACCAAAAACAATGCCACGCTCCTTCTTTCAGAGCCCATTGGCTACTCCATCAGTAGCCACACCTTTAACACAGAAAATCTTGAGCTTTTCAGTTTTTGCACAGCTCAGCACAGATGGTCAAGGTTTGCCTACCTTAAAAAGCCAGCCAGAAGCCTCTATCTTCTATGGCTCCTGACCCTCCAGTAAGGAAGATAACCAAATACTGGTAGCCCATTATGAATGACTCTTGATGAATGAACAGCTTCATAATGATCACTGGAAGAGGGAAGTGAGGGCCAGAGAGAAAGAGAGTAGAGTTCTGGAAGGTGTTCGACAAGGAGAGGTATGGGACTGCAGCAAACAGCACAATGCTGGTGACAAGCAGAATAAGTGGAAGCAATATAAGAAGAAGATGGGCCTGCATCATCCTAAGAGCCTTATGAGACCTGTGGAGAAAGAAGTAGAGTTCGCCGATGAAGATGCCATCCAAGTCAATTGCAGGCACTCTGAGCAGGAGAGCTCAATCCAAGGACATTTCATGCCATTGTCAGCTCAGCATGTTACTGCTCAGGACTATGAAACCCAGAAGGGAGATTCAGCTTTGCAAGTCAATGAGCAGGACACTTACTCAGCTCAAGACAAAGAGTACAAAAATGAAACTGATGCTGCTATTGCATATGCTGAGCACTTCATCAATGGGACACCAGAGCCTAGCATAGTGCCACCACCAGTCCTGGTGGAACAACCTGTCAGAACAGTGTCAGCAGTCATTGTCAAAGAGTCCACCTCTGTGGAGTCCCAGTCACTATTGAGTGTCCAGCAGAAGCTCAACCCTTCACCACAGGGGCCATCATGGGAAAGTAAGCGAGCTGGATGGCTCACTGGAAGGGGGGATGTAACAGCTTAGTCACATGTCAAAGGTCAATCATCAATATGATCATTTTGAGGCAGGTTGTCTCAGTAGAGCTGATAGGGATGTTAAGTAGAAGATAAAAATGACATAGCTGTACTTTCTCACCCTCAATCAATCTACACAGGATTTCACCCCTTCACCTTGTAGGAGATTCTGTGTGAACGTCAGACTATAAGCCTGTGTCACAAGTCATGACATGTTTACATCACATGCATGATCAGATAGATATCATGTGATGAATTTTTCAGATTTTAGGGTTGGTTTGAATTGTAAATGAAATGTCAGTCCTGTACCCTATATAGAGCTAGTCATTCAACATAAACCTAAATTTTATGTATGGCTAGTATTGCTTGGTAAAGGTGGGTGGTGTAAATTCACCATACTAATTGACCCCTGTAATTTACCATATTTTAGCTGGTGAGATACCACATCAGTAAAATTACATATGTCTAAATCCTGCTTATGGCATCTTATATGATCTTTTTCTACTTTTTAAATTGCAGTACATGTCTGGTGTGATCATTGGACCTCATGTAGGTATAAAATAGATATGACCTGTGGCATGAAATTGAATGCTTATTGAAAGCTTTGAAATTAGTGTAATGGGGCAATCAGACACATAATTTTCATCTGAATCACTGCTTGACCCCACGAGGCAACCTAGGCTCACTCTATGGATGATGAATCAACTGCTAGGCTCAAACAATTGCAAGTTTGCCTTGACAACCTTTCAGAATTGATTTCCTTTCACTCTGAATCTTATAGCACATACAGCTTTCACTTCTTCAGATTTAGTGGCAAAGATGAGGAAGAACTTGCACTCAAGGGAGCAGTTAACTGCCAACTTGAGGTCTGACTTGGACATTATGAAGATGGCCCTATTGTGTTCAGATTAAAGGGACCTGGACTTAGTGAGGTTATTGCTGTCCTTAGAAATTATCTTATCACTCTTTCAGGCTCAATCATTCTCATGAAATGGCTTGATGACCTCATCAAAACTGCATGTCATGCATATCAGAGGGAAAGATGTCCTGTAATGAAATATCTGGATAATACCTTACACTGTATGTAGCTTCTGGTGGCACCTCTTCACCACAGTGTGGCCAAGTTCAACAAATCAGCTGTGGCAAGTAATGCACATACACAGACCCACAGGCCTGACACCAAAGTTCTTGCAAGTTTTGAGAATCCTGACTATATTGTTCTGTTAGAGGTTGAAGATACCTGTAAAAGTGGAAGTGAGATTCTTCCACTCATTCTGAAAGCTTCATGTCATTTCCAAAAAAAAAGACCCATGGAGATGGTGTGAAGCAGGTTTATCAAATTTAGTGCCTTGATAGCCAGAATAGCAAGATTAGTTGGGCCTACCAATGAAATCATCAGCCTGTGACATTATAAAATGTAACTGGTTACCAATCAAGCTTGCTTCTGCTGACTCATTGCATCCTCTAAATCTAAACAATCTCTCATATGAACTCATTGAAGGCAATCCCTTCAGATTGGGCAAGCTGGTAGTTGATCCCAGCTTTCTGAGTTACTCTAATTTGCCATAAAATTTGATATTTTATATGTAAATTAGAGTTATTTTACCCTTGTGTAAATGACCATAAATGACAGTGATTAAACAGATGCTTTTGCACCAGTTGTGTAAATTTAATTTAAAATACAATGGTGATCTAATTTACTAAGCACTACTGGTGAGACACATAGTGCTTGGCAATAGTGCTCAGTAAATTAGGTTACCACCATATTTTACATTGCAAATTTACACCACTAGTGCATAACTCCCTATTTTATCACTTATTTACATGAAAGTAAAATACCCCTGATTTACATGTAAGATAGTGAATTTTACAGTAAATTAGAGTAAGGCTTATTCAGTCTGAAGTGTTTGAGACTACCTTCAATGACCTTGCATGAGAGCTTGTTGAGGGTTTGAAAAACTCAACAGACTGTGGTTGATGTCAGTAAATCCAGCAGCTGTTAGTTGCTGTCATCCACCATGGGGTGCCTTCTATGAAGGCCATGCTTCTGATTTAGCCAATGAATATCTTTGTCACCATGTTCTGCTCCTTCAAGGATATCTAAGAGCTTGTCTTGTGTCAGGCCTCTGGATCTGCATAAGTGCATTACTTTCAGGCAGTTTGCTGGACTCAGCCACATTGTGGCCAAGAGGCCCTTCTGAAAGAAATCTAGTACATATAGTGTAGGCCATCATTCAAGTCTCTGATACATTCAAGTTGATGATATTTCAAGGAACAGTAACAACTAAAGAGATGTAAAGATCTCTTTGTCTCATTCTCTGAGCTATTGAATGGTCCTATCAGTCAAAGGACTGATGGGGAGAGGAAAGGTTAGGAATTAATCTTGATAGAAGAACTTACCAAGGGTAAATGAAGTACATGACCTGACCTGGCTTATTCAGTAATCAAAACATCACAGTACTTGTTTGAGTTGTGTGGGTAAACTCTTGTTTAACTCTGTAACTTCAGAGCTATCAGTAGGACCTTAACTTCACCTTATGTGGTGCACCACTGTCAAAGCCTTGATGTTGTGGTCCTGTATTTGCAGAGGGCCAGAGGGGCATAATTGAGCCAGAGTGACTCAATAGCAGGATTGGAACTGGTACTTCCTGGTGCTTCCAGTGCCAGCATTATGGGATGTCAGGTGTGGAAGCGACTAACATGCTGTAAAATGGGACCTGAAGATGGGCAAAAGCAGGAAAAGTGCACATTTGTGAGTTATTCACTATATTTATAGACAGCCCACTGGCACTTATCCTGCTACCTCAAGATGGAAATCTCCATTTGTTGGTAAGCCAAATTTCTTCTGGTCATTTAGAAGTGCGTCAGAAAAGAAAAACAAAAGCTCTTATGGTTGTACAGACTTGTATTGATCAGAGAATGCAAAACAATTGAACATTTTGGGGGGCCCTTTCCTTTACAATACTTTTTCCTGAGTATCCTGGGGTGAGAGACATCCTGCAGCAATGTATTAAATAGATAGATAACGCTCTATATCAAAAAAAAGCTCTGTCCATGGTTTTTCCATTTTTCTGACATGCTGGAGTTTTTCCAGAATTCAACCCAGGTTTGCGATCACAATGCATGGCAGATGATAACAGTGCAGAACATTCAGTCAGGGCTGTGGTATCCATTACATAATGGGTCCATTGCAAGTTTTACCCATCAGAGACTCCCATTCTGGATGCCTGCAGACAAAAACAAGGAAGTCAACAATCCCTCCGAGTTTGCTACTGTTGAAGTCCTGCTTCAAACGTTCAGAAAGCTGTTTGACCCTGGAAAGATCTACATTTCTGAGGAATGAAGTAAGTGATTTGTCAGGATGTATTTATTCTTTTTGGTGGTGCACTCAAGGCCATATCTACAGAAAGAAAGGGGTCTGTGGTGGGAGAAGACCTTCAAAGTAAGTCATGGCATATTTCTCCACAGGAAAATGGACCAAATGCTACAATAGAACATCAATGTTGTGGTGCAGGCCCTGCTTACAGGCAAGGGAATTCCAAATCATAGTATGTATGCAGCACTGCATTTACACACAAACAGCTGATGTTGGATATCAGTCCAGATTCATAGATAGATGCATTGGAATTCTAAAAGGCACTCTGAAGGTACAGTGGCATGTAGGGTTTGAAACTCACTTGCCATTCACTGGAATAGGAACAAAGGAGGTAAGAAAAGTATATGTGTATTTGGAAATTATACCTCATTTTGTGCTGTACAGGACATTGAAACCATGATGGTTAAAGAGCTCGCAAGCCACTAGTCATTAGAGTGTTCCATGTCCAGATCAGAACTCTGTGGCTTGGATCCAGATTTCTTCCAAGTTGGAGAGTTGGTAGTAGAGATCGAGCTCAATAAAGACCTACATGGTCCAGGACATGAAGATGAGGAGACCATTGTGAAAAAATGGAGAGCACTTATTGATGGAATCAGGAAACACCTCTCCCAGTCTACATCAGTCATCGTACAAGGTTGGACTTTCCATGCCCAGATATATTTCTTCAAAATTTCATTGGCTCTCCAATTTGGAACTCTTGGGATGTAATGTGAGTGAAGCAATGGATGCATTATTGCTGCAAACAGAGATAGGAACAACCCAGAAGAAAACCCAAGTACACCAGCATGTCTGAATTTGTCAAACTGGCTGAGGACCTGAATGTCTGTGGAAACTTTCTCAATGGGAAGGATGTGAGCTTGGGTGCTCTGATCTGGGCAAGGCCTTTGCTTGACTCCAGCACTGCATGGGAACACACACTCCATCTCACATTTCTGAAACAGGCAAATGGGAAGAATATGCCATCAGATGTGAAGATCCAGCAATCTCCACCTGAAGTGATCTGGTCTGCAACTTGGATCTCACAAGGGTGGAGGCTGCTGACCCACTTGGGATATTTGATGATATCACACTACAATTGTTGTGGAATGGGAACATTCATTGTTGGGGTTTCAGGAGCCAAGAATTGAGTCAAGATGCATTCCAGGTGCTTCACCTGCCCAAGTAACCTGAAGGAGCTGCATAAATGCTTCAATAAAGCGGTGGAGCTGTTCCCAGAAGGGAGATTTGATGAGGCTGACATGGTTACCATCTGTCTGGAAGAAGGGGATGACATGTAAGTTCTTTAGTTTTTTAAGATGGAGATAGATTAACATATTCACTTAGGTTTCAACCACCAGAAGCCCTCCATGTGGTATATATCCCAATTCCATCCTTTTTCAGCAGGGGCTATTTCTACAACTATAAAACCATGCATCTCACACACACTGACCTTGCCCTGAGAAGCCTCAACCAGCAAGGTTCACTCACTCATGACCACCATGTCAGTTTCATTCAGACCTTGTGTTGAATGATAATTGAGCTTCACCATTGATCACAACCATGTAGGTCCTTCATTCAGGAACTAATAAATGCATAACTAAATAAAATCCTGAGAAGGTTACTTCCAAGATGAAGAACGTGTTAGCTGATGAAGAACAGGGCAATCTGGCTTTCGCAACCTCATGTGTGCAGAGGGTGCTTGGATGGCTGGGCCTGACTATGGAGCAAGCCATCAAATGGGTAGATAGCCAGGGACCATACTACCTGCCTGGCACAGAAGTTGTGGAGCTCCCAGCAGTTGAAAAAGGTGTCCCAGACCCTGTATATCTGAGTATGGGAGATATCTTGTAGTACAATGTTCTGGCCACTGAAACATAAGCATCTTCATTTATTCACTCTTCCTGGACCTTCCATACCTTTCATGCCTTCTGGATCTATTAGAAGGTGTCATGGTGGAAGAAAGTAAGGTCTCTCTATATTGCACATTGGAAATTTTATTGAAACAGAATAAATTCTAATTCCCTCACTCTCAACAACCTGCACCATCCTTCAGATACAATTCCAATATGGCAGAGGCTCCACACATTCTGATTTCTGCCACAGCCAGAACTGGAACCTGAACAGAGTAACACCTCCGTCTCTTTTTTAGTCCCCATTTTCCTCTGTATCTCTTCCCCATCCACCCTCATACTCTCATGATTCTGACCTGAATTGGTATACCATCCAGGAACTCCCCTATTCTGCACTGATCATATTGAAAAAAGGTGTGAGCAATGTTTTATATTGATCATTGGACAATCTCACCCACATTTCTGGGGCAGAACATTGAAGTTCCATAGTTCTTGCACCTATTTGACAAGGTTGGCTAGATTGACTGAAAGTTTATGTCAACCTCTTCTCACATACTCCTTTGTCACATGTTGAAATTGTTTCTGAAGGTAGGTGCAGGTTGTGGAGAGTCTGAGAGAATTATAATTTATTCTGTTTAAATCAACTTTCTAATGTGTGATATTAGGAGAGACCTTAATTTCTTCTGCCATGCTGTCTTCCAATAGGTCTGGAAGGATCAGAAGGCCCAGAAGGTCCAGAATCTGAGAGGATTGGCATTGGTTAGAAATACAATATATGGCATCATATGTTGATTTCTGGGGCAGTATGGAGTTGCATGAAAGAAGGAGAAAGTAATCTGCAACTAGTGACTGTCCTTTTAATTTCCTTTCATAAAAAGATAACCAGACAAAGACTAGTGGATAACTCCAAGGCTCAATGCTCTACTTTTCCACATGGAACTACCAGAACTGGGATGGTTGTATTTCTACCCCACATTTTACAATTCTGAAATCACAAAATCACCAGCATGCTAATACATGAATTCATATTTGTAAGAAAATCAAGTGTCCAAGAAGTTGATGCATTCTATTAGCAAAACAATCCCCTCTACAATTTCTCCATCCCCATCTTCCAAATCTTTATTGATCTGCTTGATGCAGAACTTGACAGGCTGAGCACCCCGGAACTGGAGATGGATGGATAAACATGGTATTCTACAGGTATTACAGTATGGATGTAAAATATGGAAAAATAAAATCCCATTTGCATTAAGCCTGGGATTTCTGGGCCTCCAAATACCTCAACTCATCCTCCAGCTCCACAATTCTAAAAGCCATATCTTTCTTTGTCTTCTCATCATCCACATGCTTTTTCTCCAGTTCCCCAAGACACTCACTCATTTTCATGACTGTGCCATTTGGCTTTTTTACAAGGCTCCTTGTACAAGAAGTAGCGGATTCCTTCTTTTCCTGAGTGTGGCAGATGTAAGGTTGTCCTATTGTTGATGGTCAAAGATTAACCAGGAACAAGAATAGTTCAGAATTACCTTCAACCTTGTATTGCAACTTCCATGCAACACATGGTTTACACACCTGTTTTAGCATGTCAGTGCTTATGTCTATATCCCATAGACACATTATTTCACGGAACTTGCAAGAATCGCACGCCTTGAGTGAATATTGTTGCTGTTGTTTGTCTGTGAAGTCTACTGCTCACTTACCTTGTCCAGATGTTCCACAACTTCCTTTGGACTTTTTTATCCTTTTTTTTCACCTCTAGCCTTGGCACTGGCCTTCCCCTTTTCCTTTCTCTGCCTTGCATTCTCTTAATTCTCTTTTTCATTTCTGACATACCTGTTGTACTTGTCATCTTCTTGGCCGGTATTGTCAGATTTAGTGACCTCTTCATCAGCGTCTTCAATATATTCCATTGATTTATACATTTTTTATATAACCTCTTAGTGGAGCATTCACAGAATTTTGAATGCTTCCAGTTCTCATGTTCAGAAGTTGCAGATCCACTTTTGTTGTTTCTGGATTTGGAAGAATCATCTTGCATGACCTCTGTCAATCAGGATGGTTGGAAATGACTCACAGGAAGGGAAATAGAGGCACTCACCATCATCAGAAGGTATATGGCTTCGAGGATGTCTGATCCTGACCATGTAGGGGTGTGGTATCAATTGTATGAGGCACAACTGAGTCCCAACCTTCCCAGAAACAGTGGAAACTGTGTCTGGACATCCTCTCCACCTCACTTATTACAAATAATGTAAATGATCTAAAGAAGATGTGGACCACTCACCAGAGGATGGCAGGACATGCCACCAGAGAGCTTCCCCTGTCAATTCCAGCAGTAGGGCCACCAGAACCTTCAGATATTCTAAACTGATTACTGATGGGTTGTCTGCATGAACATGATGGAATTCCAGTGTCTCCATTGTCATCCTGCCTCAATAGTGACATGATAGCATTTTTCTTAGACTTTCAAGCAGTCTCAAGTGAGGGTTAAGTGGGATCAGCTTTGGAATCTCCTTCTGTTGAAGATAAGTTGAACATTTAGAAAAAGAATTAACAGATCCTGATAATGGTACCTGTTCAGAATGGAGATGGTCATGCATCCATGGAGTTCAGTCCTCCTTTGCTTCATTAATGTGAGGTATGATGTTGAGAGCTGCCTGGACATGCACAGCTGTGAGAAAGACCTTGTCATCAATCATTGGTGCATTCATGGTGATTCAAAAGTGTGGATCAGAGTCCACTGCTAAAGCATGGTACATGTTGATGCCACATCTTACATAACTGTCAAGATCTATAGTAAGGGCAGAGATACCCAACACTACTAACTATTAGCATAACTATAGGTAAAAGACAATCAAGCCTCACCTCAGCCTGATGCCCAAGGGAGCAATCACAACTGAGGTGAGTTGGGGTGAACACAAAGGTTAAATAGTGAAATGGTATACACATGTCTAACTCCGGAAAACTCTGGTCCAGAGTTAAGTGAAAGTAAGCGAGATCCATTTGGAATAGCTTAGAAAAAATGTAACAAGTCATACGACTTTCAGAAGCCATACAATCAATGAATAATGGTGCAATATAGTTAAGCATATCCCTGAAAAGAGTAAATGCAACTCTGGAGTAAATGGAGTGGAGAACGTACGAAAGGAGAGTGGAGTACCCTCAGAGTTGTACCAGAGTTGTACCAGAGTTATACTTTGACACTCCCACCTGCACACATACAAAGTCCCATGGCTTGAATGAATTTCCAATGTTTCTCTCAAGTAAGTGGCTTTGTGAGAATGTCCATGATGGTAGAAATGTACTGGACCACTGTTTCTCCTTTTCCAACTAAGGCATCCTGAATGAAGTGGTATTTTCATTGGATGTGTTTGGTTTGAGCACAGAACTGTGGGTCCCACAAGAGAATGCTGGTGGCCTGATTGTCACAGTGAATGGTCATAGATTGGAGTTGCAGATGTCCGATCTTCTCAAAAAAGCTGCAGAGCCAGGTAAGGTGTTGCCTAGCATTACTAAGCTCAATGTACTCTGACTCCATAGTGGACAATGCTACCATGCTTTGCAGTTTACTTGACCAGGAAATAGCTCCCCTATTGCTGATGAAAAGATATCCAGAGACAGAGCAGGAGTTATCTGGGTCCTGTGACCATCTGGCATCAGAGTACCCATAGAAGTCTGAGTCCATGGAGACTTCATTTCCATCATAATGGAGTTCCATCTCCAGTGTCCCCCAGATATATTGAAGCACATGTTTTGCCACTTCCCAACGACACTTCTTTGGTATTGCACTGAAGTGTCTGAGTGTTCCAACTGCATATGCCAGATCTGGATGCATTCCGAGCATAGGGTACATTAGGGAACCTATGATGGTCAGGTATGTGACTGTTTTCCCTCTGATGGTCATCTCTGTGATGACAGTGTTGTCCTCTGGATGGTTGGTGGAGAGAGAAAGGTTGTGGGCCATTGGAGTTGAGACAGGTCTGGAGTCCGCCATGCTGAAGCATTGCAAAACAGTTTGGATGTATTGGCATTGAGACAAGGCAATTATTCAGAGTTCACAGTTTCGTTTGATCTCTAACCCCAGAATGAACTTCACTTCTCCAAGGTCATGCATTTTCAATGCAGAGGAGAGAGACTGTTTTATGGAGTTTATGAAGGTCTGAGTGCTTACTGCAAGAAGAAGGTCGTCAATGTAGAGTTGCCAGCAATGACCCGGTTGGATTGGAATACCCTCCAGAGGTAGGAGGTAAAGTTCCTCGTATAGTTCTCTATTCAGGTATGCTG
>JBBPTO010002329.1:0-11162 GCA_038094155.1 Pulveroboletus cf. aberrans
TGGCATGGAGCCTCTCTTTCCTTTTGATTTATCTCAAGCTACTTTTCTCCTTCTGCCATTGGACATTGATTTCCCCACTACCACAGACCTAATTGCATGGCAAGCCCACCAATTTCAGAAATCCCAAGAAGATCTCAACAAGATCCAAGATTGGATCATCCAAGTCCACTTCATGTCCATCAAGCACTTTGAAGCAATAATGAAGAACCAGATCAAGGACTTTGACTTCTGCCCTGGGAGTCTTGTCTTAGTCCGGAACTCATGAGTTGAGAAGGAACTCAACTGGAAGACAAAGCCCAGGTATATCAGGCTGATGATAGTCCTTCACCAGATGACCAGAGATTTGTATCTGTTGGCTGAGTTGGACAGGGCAGTCTTCACTCTCCAATATGTGGCATTTCAACTAATCACTTACCATGCAAGATTGCAAAATTCAATTTCCACGTCCAGATTGACCAGGTTAGATGATGAAAAACTGAACAAAATGGCAGGAAAAGAGGAGTGGGAAGTAGAGGACCTTGAAGATGAACCACCCAATGACATGCCCAACTCTGAACAATGATTCCATTCCTGTCCACATACCATTACATATAAAGTCTATACTATACATTTCCCCTCTGTTTTACCCTGGGATTCATCCAGTGACCTCTGTTTTACCCTGGCATTGATCTGGAGACTTCTGTTTTATCCCAGCCTTCAACCAGTGACCTCACTTATCTCAATCTCACACTGAAGAAAGACAAAAGAAAAACATAAAAGACAAAGACAAAAAGAAAAGCCAAGTACTATAGATTTCTCTCTGAAGAATGCTAAGCAATTCTACAACACACACATACTATAGATTTCCCAATCATTTGCTGGACATTTGCTGGACTTGTGTTCCCTGTTCTAGACTGATTTTAATTTCTCCCACATGTCAGAGCATCATGCCCATTTTTACATCTGGATGGACAAACAGAAGAAGATAGAGAAAGAAAAGTAGTCAAGGAGAAAACTGTCAAGTTTCCTGGACATTCCATAATGTTTCCCTTTAATTTCTTTGCATATAACTCAGGCATGAAACTAAGTCCCCTGCAGACTTTGCTTTCACTGCACCACAGGACTCATTTTTCTCATATGAGTATGTGATTCTTACTATGCATATTACCCCATAGACACTGAACTCTGCCTGGCCAGATACCATCGAACTCCCCAGATTGTAAATCAAACACAGACATACATTCACAACAGGACGAAAGGATATGCTCACATACAAGTACATGACAGAAGAGAAAATGCAGACAAATACCTTTTGTCACAGCTATGACCCGACTATGGCCTGCACAGCCACGATCCTCTCCAAGATCTTCCCCACCTCTATCTCAGCAGAGATGTGCCTCACCTTCTCTGCCACCATCTCTGATTTGAGCAACAACATCTGAGCCTCCAACTTCACAAACTGAAGCATTAGCTCCTGAAGGTCCCACTGTGGGACCACCACTATCTTTGACAAGGGTTCTTCCACCCTTACCTTTCCCTTGGCCTTGGTCAGAATTTGGTCTGGCTCCTCATTAGACACCTTGACAATATCTCTCAAGACCAGACAAGAGAGGAATTTGTGTGCTGCAAACAGGGTTAGTATTAGAAACTCACTTGGAAAGATGGACTTACTAGGAACCAGCCTTGCTGGCCTCTTCCTCTCTTCTGCTTCTGCTGCCCATTAAGCCTTGGTCTTGTGAGTGTACTTGCAGCAGCTCTTTGCATCACCACACATCTTGCTTGCAATTCCCTTCTGCCTCACAACACATGCAACTCATTTGCTCTTGCAAAGTTGACAGGGCTCTGGATTGTGGTACCCCACCTCGATCTTCATGCCCAAATCTCCTGCCACCTTGTCTTCATCCTCAGAGTCCTTACAGGAATGCTACAATAAGTTAGCCAAGAGCAGTAGAGTTGCACACTGACTTACCTTGTGAGCAGGGACCATGATACCATCAAAATTCCTGCTTTTCATGGACTTGCTTGTCATTGTAGGAGCCTCCAATGGGCCCCGAGTTGGCATGTTGTGTGCTGAAGAGGACACCCTGATCTGATCAGTTTTGTTTTCATTGACCTCCATTGTAGTTGTGAATGGATTGGGGGCCAGCACTTGCAGCCCCATGCATGCTCCAGCATTCTGTCATATCCATGACAACTCCAGTCCCTCTGGAAACAACTCCAGTCATATCTCCAGTGAGAACTCATCAATTATGCACTCTTGTCTCTTCAGACCTATGTAGATATATCACATGACTCCCTTGTTCCTTATTTACTTAGTTTCCATGCTCCATACCTTCCTCCAATCCTGTGCAGCACAGCTCCACTGAACTGCACATCCAGTGCACTGCTCCAGTTATGTTCTTCTCTGATCTCTGTATTATCAATCAAATATGTACATACTTACTTATCCATTTCCTCCATAGTATATATAGTGTACAAACCCTTTGTAACAACTTCAGTCGTGATATCAAATAGACTAGATGTCCTCTGATACTCAGCTTGATGCCAGACTCCCATTGTAACCCAATGGTAATCCTTCCTCTACTTTGAGTCACTCCAACTTATCTCCATGCCTCCAAACCCTCCAAGAAATACAGGACCACACATCAAGACTTGGATAGTGGTGCACCACATAAGGTAAAGCCAAGGTCCTACCACTAGCTCCGGAGTTCCAGAGTTATACTGGAGTTCACCCACATAACTCTACACCTTCCATCAATTGGCAGTTTCTTGAGCAGCTCCAATGGCCTGGAGGAGATCTGGGAAGAGGTATTCAGGAAGAGCCCCAACCATGTTAGCCTGGTGAAGGGCCATTTGTAGCTTTGACTGCTGGACATTAGACACAATAAAGGAAAGGAAAGCTGTAACATGCACCATCAAGTCCCCTAATTCACCACACCAAGCCTCCTGCTTCTCCTGAAGATCATTGCCATCATCTGGCTGACATGCCACCATGGCCACAAGTTTTTCCAACATGGCATTGACATGCTTGATCATATCCATTTTGAGAGTATTGGCCATAGGGACTGTGTCATTCTGGGCCTTCAGAGACTGAAAGAGGTCAGCCATGTCAAAAGGTATGAAGTGGTGAGGATGGAGTGGATGGAGGAAAGGAAGCCCGAGACCATGTATTTTGATGTTGTGACCTGTGTTCAGGCATTGCCAACTCATTGTCCTAAGCAGGCAATTGATCCCCAAATACAGTCAAGTGGACAACTGATGCTGAGTCATGACTTCATCTTAGGTCAGTCTGGTGATGCTGACTGAGGACAGTCAGTATGCAAGTCCCCACAGATGTGGGAGACCATACACTCCTACAGTGCAATCCCTTGATATCCCCGGTTCCTAAGTCATCCTCAAGGTTGATGAAGTCATGTTCAAAGCATTCCCTCAAACCTGGAGTGCTGTCTGTCCTGTTCTTGGTGTCTGTCCATCCAGTATTCATAGAATTCAAGTCAGGTGAGTTCCAGACTTCTTTTCTTTATATGCTAGAGCCTCAGAAAGCAGGCAGGAGTCCACTGGACGTGATCCCATCAGTCATGTAATAAGTCTCATGCCTTTGTTGTCATACTTTCCTAATCATGTACCTAGTTTTACCTACATTCCCTGATATGTACAAAGTCTTGGAAATTCCCAGACTATAAATTTTGTAACTTGGACTTTGGTTCACATTGAATCCTATCTTTTTCAGTCATTTTCTAAAGTCTCAGAGTCTCATTTCCTATCATTCCCACTGACATTCAAGTCAAGTCCTGCAAGTATCAACCATTTTCATAGTCAGACTTTAGCCCTACCATCACAGAGAAGTCCAAACTCCTATTTTTCAGCTCTACAGTTGAGTGAACTTCATTTTCTTTCCTCTTGGACATTGTCCTAGACTCTTGAATCCCTTTTGGGTCAAGTTTACCACTCACACCCAATACTAACCACTCAGGAAACCCACTCTGGGCTTCCTAGCAACTTTACACTGATCAGTCCTACATTCTCTAGTCCAGACCTCAGAAAACCTGTTTCAGTGGTTTTGCTTGGTTTTTAGTACTTGGTTCCACTTTTCTTTGCTTCATACCATAGTTTCCCTGCCCCAGACCCCGACATGCCTGCTTTCAACCCAAGTTCCCCAAGTACAGATCCTTCTGAGGACAGTCAGTTTATTTTGTTCCCCTCAGGATCCTACCTTCAAGATGCTTCAGAAGCCTTGCAAGTGGCTATTTTCACATTTTTGCATCCAAAGACACATGCCAACACTTCAGACCATTGTTTCCACGATCTGGATCTGGTTTCCTGCACATTGGACCTGGTTTCACTATCCAACATTTTTCATTTTTGTAGTCAAAGTTTTGGTTTTGAATATCACTAAGTTTTCTCTATGTCTATTCCACTGTTGCACTCTTTTTTCCAGCAGTCAGACACCCATTTCAATACCACAAGTAGTTTTTCCTGTGATCTGGACCTGATCAAGCCAACACCCAACATTTTTTCTGCACTCTGGACAGTTCTCTTTCTGCTTGGTAATACACTTTCAAGGTCAATATATTGGTTTCCTAGCATTCAGGATACAGTGAAATGAATAGAAGATGAAAGACCAGATGAAGAAAATCTCTCAAGACCAGGACCTTCAAATTCCCAACACTATAGACCTGCTGAAGAAGCCTGGATACCATCAGTAGGAATAGAAGTTGACAAGCTGGATCATGAAGAGCTCTTTTTCTGAATACATCAACATCTAACTCCCTGATTCTGATATCATAGAAAACAATACCACTTCTTATGATAGGTTTCTCCTCCTCTGTTTTACCCTGGGTTTTGACTGGAGACCTCTGTTTCACCCCAGTTATTGTCTGGAGACATACTTACACACCCTCACTCAGAAAAAAACAGTCAAACTATGGTAGCAATCCCTTCATTTCAACAGAAAACCAAAGCCAAGTAGATTAGATCACAAACCTAACCATTTTACCACTTTTCCACACCCTGGTGTAGGAGCCAGAAGCTCCCTACAGTGATATTCCTACATTCTCCAAGTATTTGTCCATCCTCTGAGTTCCTCCAAAGTCCTCTGCCACTCCTCTAAGACTCAACAGTCAGAGACTGCCTTCTTGAGTTGGAACTCCGACCTCTGGAGGACCGGATCTTAGTTCTTGTGCTCTGAATGAGTTATCCATGAGTCGGAGTTGTGTTTCCTTATTGGGATGTTACTTTATGTAGTGTCTACATTCATTTCCTCATGTTTCCTTTTGATTCATGGTCTTGGAAATACCCAGACTTAAAAGTTTGTACATAGAACTTAGTTCTAGAAGTCAGTTTCCACCATCCAGCATCCATTCTAAGTCACCAAGTTCAGTTTCCCTCCACTTCCTTCAACTCCAGTCAGGTTCTGCCAACTCCTGTCAAGTCCTGTCAACTCCATAGTTGATTCCTTAGCCCTACCAAACAGGGAGGAGTCAGACCCTTATTTTCCAGCTCTCTCAAGACATCAGTGAGCCATTCTTATTTGCCCTCACCCATTTTTGTTCTTCCTTGCAATCCCCTGAGTTGAGAATTACTCTCAGACCCTTTTCATTAGCTTAGGAGTTCCACTTCAGAGTTCCTAGGAGTTTTACACCAGGTTACCTTACCAAACACCAGACCTGATTTTCCCACAATTCAGATTTTCATTTTTGACATTGGAAACACAGTACCTTCATACCAGACACATATTTTCACTTTCATTCACATGCCAAGGTACCATGCCTTTGATTTTATTACAGAATTGAGGATAAAAATACATCCATGTAGAAAGGACCATCAGGAGTCACCTGGAAGCTGGATCCCAAGAAGTTACAGTTCCCTTCATTTTCAGTTTTCCCAAGTCAAGTTTAAAGCTAAGTCCCCTGTGGGAAGCTGTTTTCAATCATTGCCTTCATTTCCTATTGAATTAGTGTACACTTACCATTCCATTCCTTGAGTACAGACCTGAGACTTTGATTGGTTTCTCAGACACAAGATATGGACAGCACAGATGTGATCAGGTCCACCCTAAGCAGGAGAGGAGATGCTTGGAGAAGGAACTACTGCCTACATCAGTCCAGGAGTACTCAGATTCACCATTATCTGCCCCTGCAGGACTCTGACACCTGCCTACCATCTATTTTCCATCACATTTCAGCCTTTGAGACCATTTTGATTGTTGTGCTAAAGCCCAAGTTGACATGTACATGTTGGGGAGGGTGCACAGCCACAACCCGGACCTGAAACCCGGAACTCGAGCCTGTTAACACACTCATTTTATGCCCTGGCCCACATAGCTTATTCCACATCATCCACTCTTTTCCTTTTGGATCTGAGTCTCACCTTTATTCATTCTGGCCATACAATGCTGATGAGGACATCAGATCTAAGTCCCCTGCGGATGTAGGAAACAGGAGTTTCCTACAGTGATATCCAGAGTTTTCCTGCAATCTGATAGCCCCTATCCAGCGTTTCTACCAAACCTGAGACCATTCCACTGCCATTCATCCCAACCTGAGTCAAACTAGTTGAAGTTCAAAGGTTAGTTTTAAACCCAATGTCCGGACCTGAGTTTCTGCATACCAGTCTCCATGTTCCCATGCCTCAGGAACCATTCCCATACTCTGGGTTTGGTCATGTTTTTTTTTTTTTCATGTTTCCTTTACTGTACTTCATTTGGGTATGCCTGGATTACACTTTTGTACCTAGGAATTAGTTCCTAGACAGTGTGCAACTAACCACCACCTTTTCTAAGTCTCTAAGTCAATTTCCCTAGTCTTTTTCCTACATTTCTCTACAAGTGTCCCTCAAGTCCTGCAAGATTAGTTTGTTTTCTAGCCCTATTGAATGGGGAGAAAGTCAGACTCAGTTTTCCAGTGTCCTGTGGACATTTAGGGAGCAATTCCTATGGTTGTCTTCTTTTTCCTTTCCTCTCTTTGCAATCCCCTTGGGTCAAGATACACACTCACACCTCTATTTCTTGCTTAGGACTTCACTCTGGAGTCCTTTTGCTATTTTACACTGATAAAAGCTCAAATGTCCAAATGCTGCCCCCAAGCAAGCCATGGCAAGCACTGGCCATAAAGGCACCCAAACTGGTAGTTGCACTGGTCAAACAAAGGCAAACAGTACCTGGTATCAGAGTGGAAGTGGTGATACCCTGCAGCCCTAGTTGCAAAATTGCCCTGAGTCTGGCAGCAGTGTTTGAAGCACTGAAGGAGCCCAGCTCAATAAGGATCCTGAAATGTGATGCAACTTCAAGCCCCAGGACTGAAAGTCCAAGGGAGAAGTGGTTGCCCATGATGGAAAAGGGCAAACCATCCCTTAATACTATTGATTCCTGGACAGTCAATTGGATCTAACAGAGCATGATCAGAGATGAGAACCAAGCACTTGAGCACCTAAGGTTCTTCATCCATGACATGTGATGCAGCAAAGTCAATAAAGATCTTGTCACCCACCTTCATGCAATGAATGACACAGAAGCACATTACATTATAGTGGAACTTCAAAATAAACTGAAGTACATTCATTTCAAGAGAAGTACAAACTCTCTGGAATTAACATGCTCTCTGCAGATGGACAACATGTGAACATTTGAAATAAAAGCCCTCATAGACAGTGGCTGCACAGTGTTACAATTTACTCTGGACTACACTTTTTCCTTGAACTTATCACTTACATATGGGTATAAGTCCCAACTTGGACATTTATTTCTTTTTATCACTGACTACAATACCATGACTCACCATCCATTTCCATCACATTCTATGTGATTCCATTCCATTTGCTTTGTCAGTGATTCCTTCCATCATATTCCTTCTTATTCCATGCCTGCCCTGAATACCTTTATGTATATAAACCCACATCATCACACATATGCTCCTCAGTCTAGTCTTACTGTTTCCTACCTTGTACTCTCATCACTGCTGGAATACATTGGTCTTCCCACTCCACAATACCGGCCCAAGGGTAGCCTTAATACCTTCTTGCTCTTTGTCACTCTGAACCACCCTTAAGTGAGAAGTCTCCATCGTCGACCTCACCTAGAGGTCTCCTCAGTCACTACCGTTAACTCAGAAATCCTTGTTGTCTATCCTCAATCATAGGCAGACTCCTTGTCCACCATTAACTCAGAAGTACCTTGGCCACTGCTAGCTCAGTAGCAACCCTCGCCGCTGAACCTCACTAGTAGGTAGGCTCCTTGTAGACATCTTGCAATCATCAAGCTCTGTCACCTCTTTGTCCACAATTAAGACCAAAGACCCAACAGTTCTACATCTGCCTTTACCCAGGTCAGCCGTAACACACAGGCACAACAATTGACAGATCTTTCATCAAAAAAAAAGGGTTTTGCAGACCCATAAACTGCCAAGATCAATACTGGTCTACAATGCTGACAGATGGCAAAACTCTGGAGGCAAGATCAAGTCTTTTGTACTTGCTGAGTTGAATGTTGCAGGGCACAAAGAACAAGTGATCCTTGCAGTAGCCAACCTGGGCACCAACCTGCTCTTTCTAGGCTTCAATTGGCTGAAGCAACATGATCCAGAAATCAGTTGGAAAATCAGAGAAGTGACATTTAGTTGTGAAAATGATCACACACCTGAATTGATTGACTGTAATGATGATGAGGATGACATCCCCATAGAAGAGAGGAAGAAACTATTTTATGTCAAACAACACTTACATTAGAAACATCATGACTGATGTCACAGCAGCAGCCAATGCAGCAAAGAAAAAGAAAACATTCTTCTGAGAGGCAGTACTGAAGGTCTATCATGACTTCCATGATGTTTTCACCAAAGAATCATTCAATGCCCTACTATCAATATGACCATGGGACCATGCAATTGAGTTGAATCCAGGAAACCACAAGGTTGACTGCAAAACATACAACCTGTTTCCACCAGAGCAAAAGGAACTTCACAAATTCCTGGAGGAGAACCTCAAATCTGGACATATAAGACCATCCAAGTCATTCTTCACATCAGCATTCTTCTTCATAAAGAAGAAAGATGGACACCTTCACCCCATAAAATACTACAGGAAATTAAATGATATAACAATCAAAAACCAGTACCCATTACCCCTGATCACAGAACTTGTGGACAAACTCAAGTCTGTGAAATATTTCATCAAACTAGATATCCAATGGGGATACAATGATGTACAAATAAAAGAAGGTAATGAATGAAAGGCCACATTCAGAACAAATCATGGACTTTTTGAACCCCTGGTCATGTTTTTCAGGTTGATGAACTCTCCAGCAATGTTCCAGATGATGATGAACCATATCTTCCAAGATCTAATCAATTGAGGAAAGGTCATCATCTACATGAACAACATAATGATCTTTACAAAAAAAGCTGGAAGAATATTGTAGAATAGTCTGAGAAGTACTACAAATACTTAGAGAGAATCACCTGTACCTGAAACATGAAAAATGTGATTTCAAGGAAACAGAAACTGAGTATCTCAGACTTATAGTATCTGAAAATGAGGTCAATATGGACCACAACATGACCAAGGTGATCAAAGATTGACCAGTTCCAACAAGTCATAAGGAAGTCTGAGCATTCCTTGAATTCCTCAATTTCTACTAAAGATTCATAAAGGACTTCACCAAAATTGCACTCCCATTAAACATGTTGAGATCTGAAAAGAAGGATTTTGTGTGACCAGAAGAGGCCCAGTGAGCCTATGAATCACTAAAGCAGGCAGTAATAATGAGCCTACCACTTGTGATCCTGACAGACACAGACATGTTCTGAATTGAGATGAATGGGTCAGGCATTGGCATCAGTGCCATGTTAACCTAGAAGCAGGCAGAAACATGAAAGCCAATTGCTTTCTTCTTGTGGGGTCTAAATGAAGCAGAGCACAATTGTCATGCTGTGAACCTTGAAATGCTCACAATCATCTACATGATTAAGGAATGGCACCGCTACTTGCTGGGCACAACACACCCATTCGAGATCTGGATGGATCACAAGAACCTCAAGTTTTTCCACAAACCCCAGGATCTCTTGTGATGACAAGTGAGATGGTTCGAGATTCTCCAAGAGTATGATTTCTCTATGGTGCACATATTGGAAAAGTCAAAGAGGCCAGACTTTGAAAAGGGAGTGGAAAATGACAACAAAGGGTCAAATTCTACTATCCAAAACCATTTTTATCCAGTTGGTCTCCAAATCAGTCAAACAACGAATTACTGAACTGCAGCACAAGCAAGAAAAGTTCACTCAAGAGGGCCTGAAAAAGCCCACAACCCAGTGGTCTGAAAAGGACAGAGTCATCTACTAGTGCAACCTGCTCTATGTCCTGAATGATGCAATACTTAGAAAAGAAATTTTTCATGCAAATCACAATCATCCAATTGCAGGACACCTGGAACTCACCAAACACATGACCTCATTATGGAAAAATACTACTGGCCCACACTATGAAAAGATGTAATCAAATATACAAGCGAATGCAACACATGCCAGAAGGTGAAACCCAGATGCCAGGGTCACACAATGCCACTCCATCCGCACACCATGCCTACCACACCCTGGGAAGATATTTCAGTGGATCTAATCAGTCTGCTATCTGAATCTCAGGGCAAGAACATGATTGTTGTGGTCATAGATAGATTCTCAAAGATGATGCATGCAATGCTGATGATGAACATGGTCATGTCAATGGGCATGGTCACCCCATTCAGGGATAACATATTCAAATCCGTGGCACCCTGAAGAAAGTGACTTCCAACAGAGGTTCACAATTCATGTCATCATTTATGAAGGACCTGTACACCCTGCTTAAAATTGAAGGAAATCCATCTATGGCATACCACCCTCAGATGGATGGACAAACAGAATGGTTCAACACAGCGGTAGAATAGTACCTGAGAATCTACACAAATCACAGGCAAATAAATTGGGCCAACTGGCTGGCCATCACAGAGTTCTCACACAACTCAAAAACCTCATCAGCAACAGAATATAGTCTGTTCATTCTAAACTATGGGCAATAGCCAGTTATTGATTCAGAGTGACAAGAAGTGCAAAACAAAGCAGCTAAGGACTTTATTGACCATATGAAACAACTCTGAGGCAAGGCTGAAAGTGTGCTCAAACACACAGTGGTGTTGATGAAAAAGTATCATGACC
>JBBPTO010002330.1:0-11154 GCA_038094155.1 Pulveroboletus cf. aberrans
TCAATGGAGAAGTTCCTCTAGACGATGATGATGACAAGCAACAGGATATGGAGAAGGAGGAGGGAGAGGGCTTTGGAGTAGGGCATTGAAGAGGGCATTTCCACTGGTTATGGCCTGAGGTCCACTGAAGACAGGTGGAAGGTAGTTGGGGCATTGATCTACAAAGTGCCCAGAACCTCTCAGGGGACGCCATCCAGTGCACAGCTTGACAAGTCATTCGTGCTGTGATGGAGTTGGAATGTGAGTTAGATGCCACACCTCATGAGGATGTGCATGAGTTAGTGGCATCTACAAATCATAAGGACCCTTCCCCTCTTGATCAGCCTGAGGACATTCTCATGGATGATGTCCCCCTTTGTGCCCCTGCCATCATAAACCATGCCTCAGTAGTGAGTGATAATTATTGCAGCCCATGCTTTTCTTACAATGGAAAAGGTGGCTAGCTTCATGAACATGCTCCTCATCCATACTATCCAACCAATGAATTGTTTCATGGATGCACTATTGGATGGATTTGGTCTTACTCTACTGGGCTTGAAATCATGTGGTGTGTCCTCTTCATTTCATTCACATCATTACCACACTCCCTATTTCTTCTCCCTTCAAGACAATGGGTGTACTCATATGCCAGGGGAGTGGGAGGAGTGGAAGGAATATTGATTTCAAAATTCACTGATCTTACTGTGTTACTACCGACACTGTGTTTAAAATCAGTAGTCACATTAGTACTTGGACACTTCCTTGCTCATACTCTCCCTTCCCATTATGTGCTGTAAGTGTAACACTACTTGGTATGCACTAAGATTTGCATGTGGGTAAAGGCATTGTGGATTCATGGTGATATTAACAAGCTATGGCTAGTCTGTCAAAAGCCTATATCATTCATGAGTCAGGGCAAATTCCGATGTGTCAGGAGCAAGCGCTTACCCTATCCAACGGTTTAATCACCAGTACTCAACCCACAGCTTGCTTATCGCATGGAAGAACTCTCCATGCATGATGGATACAATGAGCAAATTGTCCACATAATTCTTACTCCACAGGCTGGCCCCGAAGTCGGGGTATGCATGAAAAGGGCTTTCTATGCCCTCTGGTGTGGGTAAGTTCTTGTGAACTGCTGCATAGTATCCCTCCCTTCCATCTGCTGATGCCACCCCAAGTATCGACTCAATCTTCCCTGGGCAAAGTGCACCATCTTTTGTGAAGAATACATTGCAATAGGCTTGTAATGCCTTGTGAGTCACAAATTGTATATGCAATAGTTGGCACCACTTATACACAGTGACCTTTTCCTTCAGATTGATTTCTCTTGTCACCAACATATTTTTTATGTCCATAGGTATTTTGGTCTCTTTACTAACGCAAGGGGCATTTGGGCTCCAAGGTTTGTCTGCCTTCACTGAAATTTCCTGGAGGAGACTAATGTCTGCATTGAAGGGAATGTCGCCTTGTGTATCCCTGCACTTTTGTATAACAGCGCATGTGCGCTTTACAATCATTGCTGCTCCTGATTGCTGAAGAATGGCTTTGACTTTCATGCCAGAACAGAAGCTCAGGAGCATTGTTTCTTCCAGCTTGCCTGTTATCCAGTGAATTTCTTCTGAGACCGGAAACCTGTCACTACTTCCCCATTTTGTGGTTTGTTTTAGTCTTTTGCAATCTGCCAATTACTCGCTCGAAAGAGAACATCCACCACCCATGTATTAGGCCATATATCAGAAGGAACTCATGAATGTGCAGTGCTACATGATGATTCAGCCTTCAAGGAAGATTTCCCTGATGCATTCCAGGTAAGCATGCATATAGTTCATGTACTGCGATGTGTGAATTTTGGATGTGACGTGGGACGTCCCCCACCTAAGTGCCATTGCCAAGAGCATTGTACAGTGGGCAAGCTTCTTCCTCCATGCCTTCTGTTCATTATCGTCAGAACCTAATCCCCATAATTTGTAGAGCATCACTGGCAGATCAAACTTGATGCATGATTGCATTTCTCTGCTTTGAGCTTGCCATTTGCAGCATCACCAAGACTGACTGGTGAACTGTGATGCCAGGTTGGTCTCATTATGGTTTGTGAGCATTGCTGAATCTGATTAATTTCCTGGTCCAGTAGTGGTTCCAATGACCTCATCTTTGCCACTTCACTCCGTTCACTTTTGGCTCTGCATTCCTCCACCAAGTCATCACCCAACATAATCACATCTTTGCCCTTACCTCCATTGTCTACTTTCATGGGGACGTGGTGATAGGTCAATGGAGAGGGTAGGGACTTCCTTTTGGTAATTGTGAGCTGGCAAGAATAATGAATAGCTTACCATCAATACATGGATCATATCTCTCTTGTTGAAATGCTTTCCTGTGTACTTCAGGTGAGCCTGTGCACTACATTCATTCAGAAGCACCTGCAAGACAGAAGCAGGTAGGCATTTCAATGCTCCCTCTGTGGGACCATCCTTCATTTGGATATGCATGCTTAAGATCTGTGTAAGTCTTGATTTGTGAGTTTGTTGATGACAATCAAATTTCTAAAGTGAAATTGTGTTAGACTGAGGAAAAGGTTGTGCATGCTGTCAATCGCAAGGAAATGAGTGGGGTCCCAGTATGGCAGATGAAAAATCTTGGACCAGCGAACTCCAGTTCACTTGAAGATCTTATCTTGTTTCTTCTTTGATTCTGCATGTCTCCATTGAGTTGCAGCATCGTGGTATTCCTTGCAAATGTGATGCTTTCATCTGTCAGTTTTGAAGTTTCCAATGTCTGACTTTTGCAGCAAGCAGAGGTTACAGAGGTGCTGCGATGTAGGGGCTGCAAAGCCACCAATTTTCCGTGCAGCAGGCAAGTCAGTGATAGCTAAAGTGATTACAGATTGTACCAATCAGCCCATAGCATGAGCAGTGGTTTTCATGAACCAAGTTCCTGCCCTCCATGCCATCCAGAAGAAGTCAACAAGTGGTTGGAGGAAGTGATTAATTTCTTCCAGGGAAGGTTCTCGTGACCCCAGTATGATGCCCACTAGGTAGATATTCTCTGGCTTGTATTGAAGACTAGGGAAAAGGTTGAGAATAGTCATTGCAGTGGATCCTACTGATTTTTTCTTCCTAGATATCTTGTTTCCTTGTGGGTTGAACCAATTGATAGACAGACTCCATGCTAGTTGGATGTTGCTTCTCTTCAGTCCGTCCATGAAGATTTTACCATTGGATCCCTGAATATCCATAATGGCAGTTCCATCCTTGATATCCCAGAGCCTATGCCTGTCGTTCAGTAGAGTCCCCTGCTCCATAGCTTTATTCATCCCAGGCTGGCTCAATAACCCTGCCAAAAAATCCTGATAATCTTGGACCATGAATGGTTTGACTGGCCATGCGACCTTCATGCTACCCTCTTTTGCCATCCTGACAAGTAGCTGTCTGCAAGGTTTACTTCCCTGAAATTTCTTGAAGTGCAATGCTTGGGGTAGGTACCGTGTTTCCTCTTTTCCAAACAAGGGAGGTAGGTATAGCAGCAATGAGGACATGTGGCATAGATACAAGTAGAGGGATCAAGGCCGAACTTTTGGTGAACTGTGCATATGTCATTCAGGATGTATCCTGATCTCTCACTTCCAGTCTGAGCACCTCCCCCTTCTGCATCAGATTCACCGAGGATTGTAATCAATAAAATATTTAGCAGGCCTAACAGAGCATTGCACCATGGACATGCAACATGACTGAAGACATTGAGAATGAGTGCAATGAGCATGGGTAGAAGAATGGTAGGGTTGACTTTCAGGAAGCCTTGGTGAGCTTTATATTCTACTGTCTGATGAGTTGCTGAAGGCAGATTGTTTTTATGTATCCCACCTATGTGAAATATCTCCGCTGCCTGCCCTTTTGGATCCAGAGTCTCCAGACTTCGAAGCTCAAGGGTTGCTTTGACACTCTTGACTGCAATATGAACACAATCCAAGTTCATGATCAATTCACTGTGGAGTAACTCACTTGCCCCATCTCCTATGGTGTCTAGGTGCGTGATCTTCTGCCTATTCTCTGTCAGCCAAATTAACTTGTCCTCTAGTGTCTTCAGTACAACTCCCTCGGCTCCTTGTGCATCTAGGCCTTTCACCATAGCAGAGATATTCCTTGTCCATTCATGCAGTTCGTGATCAATGAGAGCAAGCATTGCAAAGGATTTGCAAGTGTCACCTAAACACAGTGGTGACATGGAAACTGACAACACAGGACTCTGTGGTATAGGATTTGGTGGTATGGGATTTGGTGGTATGGGATTCATTGAGCTGGCCTCTCCTGTAGGTATAATGCACTTAGTAGGCAGCATTTCATCCCTCAAGGTCATATAAATGATATCCCGTGTTATCTCTTCAATAGAGGTACTCTGCGGCACCATTAAAATCCATCGGACAATGCATGCTATCATAGACTTACTCTTGGTGCATCTTCAACTAATAGCTTAGCCATCACATCACAAAAGCTTGCCTGAGGCATTGTTAGTCTCCTTAAAGACTATACAGTGACTGTCCTCACCTCCCTGTCATGCTGCTTCAAAGCAATCTGCTGGCCACGATCATTGTGTTTGTGATTTTGCTTTTCTTTCTTGCTAACTTCCCTTCTCCCCTTCCTGCAGATGGTGCAGAGACATCATACCATGGCAAAAAGAATCAGGCAGATAGTATAGGTTTTGTTTCTTTATAAGTATTACCAGATATCATGAAAGTCTAATAATGATCCTAGTACAATGTCTGTCTTTGAGTACCAGGCCATTGCAAACAGACAAAATAGGTTTTCTCCATTTGTGTGTATTATTATGGAAGTCTAACAATGATGTACCACAAGTCTGTTCTATCCTCAAGTAGTACAACAGTCTACAATGCTATGGTAACATGTCATTCCCCAGAAGTCTAACACAATGATGTACCACCCACAAAGTCTGTCATTCTCAAGTAGTACAACAGTCAGTCTATGATGCTATGGTAACGTGTCATTCCCTTCAGTCATATAAATACAATAAGCTGACAACCTTATTAGCCTTGAACCTAGCCAACTGATCACTGTCTCTGAAATGGTCATCATTCTCATAAGTTACAGAAAGCCTTTCTGTGTCTAATGCTGATGGTGCTGGTAGCGCCATACCCCCACAGTTCCTACTGCTGAAGAACGAGTGTTGAAGCACAAAGCTTCCAGGCTCTGTTCTCCATGAAAAAGGGTGTGTCTTTTTTCCTTGGCTGCTTTTCTGCTGCTTAATACATCCCACAGATACTACATGTATTGAAGGAAATGATGAGCATCCTTTTTGCTGTTGCCCTTTTGGGTGTCACTTGCTGGTTTGCAAAGTGGGGAATACATCAAATTGTTGCCCCCTTTGTATCCATTTTGGCCAACCCCCTGACTGGCCCTCCAACCAGCCCTCTGAGTGGCCTCTGAGTGGCCCACTCCTACATATCATGTAACTCAGGCAGAAAATGTTGATACACAGAAGTGCCAATACTATTTTGTGAATTTATTCAGAATACGTTTTCCTCTCATGCACAAACTTGGATTGCATGACTGAGTCAAAGTTTGAGCTTCGATATGTCAGCCAGAAATATTTGTTAACAGATTCTAATTTTGTAATCATAACAGAACTGAAATCCTTTCCAGAATATAGAATTCGATATGGTGGTGTGACAGACTGCTTTTCATTATTTGGAATAAATTGGGCTAAGTTATCCTCCCTCTTTTGAAGGTCTCAGTTTCTCTGACAGAGTTAGCTAAAATTTCTGGATGTGTTTTAGAATATTTATTGAAGCTTCATTCTTTCCCCAGGGCAGAATTTGTTTAAGTCTATGTCCAGACTAAGTTGTCCCTACAAATCCAGTTGTGCCCATAGTGTAAGACTGGATCTTCTCTGCTCAAACTCCAGTTGGAGATTGGAGGTCAAAGGAAAGAAATAGCTGGAGATGGCTGGAGGTCTGGAGGGTCATGTCTGGAGGGGTGAAGGGTTAACACATGACTTGTGTGTCATGTCTCTGCACTGTCATGGCCTTCTTGGTTGGAGATGCATCAGAGAATCCAGAGTAGGATAAGAGGAGTGTGTCTAAGATGATATTTAGGCTAAGGTATCTACATACAGAGTCAAAGTATATATAGTTGAAGGAAAGTTGGAGGCTATGTAGATATATGTATAAGAAAGAGGTCGGATGTCTGAGTGCCAGAGCTGTGCTTTGGATCAGGAACAAGCCAAAGCTGTGCTACACAGTATCAGAGGGATAAGAAGGATAAAGATAAACTAAATACAGAATAAGGAAAGTATGTAAGGGTATCTGAGGTGTGTCTGGAGGAAAGGAGTTCCGGAATTGATGAGGAATCACCAGAGGGATGAGCAGAGTTGTTCTGGAGGTCAGAGTTGTCTTAATTACATGGGATATGACAGTATCCCCCTTCCAGGCCTGAACCCCTGAAGGCTGTTAGGACAAACAGAGTTGGTCAGCATTGGAGTTTGAAGGAGGGTATAAAGTCATTGGTAGAGTTGGAACATGGCTTGATCTCATACCACTACCATGTCCAGAATTGACAACATCAAGTCTTGGTTGGATGCCAGTCTCATGGAGTGTGAGGACAGCAATGACACTTTGTGGAAGGTGAAGGCCATGGAATGAAGGAGGTGAATGAAGGTAAGGAAGGAGAAGGAGTGCTGAAGGGCAGAGGAGGAGGCATGCTGGAGAGTGGAGGTGGAGGCTTGGAGGGCTGCAAAGGAGGTTGTAAGACAGGTGGCAGAGGAGGCCACAAGAAGGGTGGCTGAAGAGGCACAGAGGCAGGTAAGTGAGCAGGCCATTGGGCAGAGGGTGACTGATGGAGGGTGATTGAAGCAGGTGGGTCCAAGCTCTGGATAGGGAAAGGAGTGGATGACAGTGATCTTTGAGGACTGTTGGAGGTGTGATGAGTGTGGGCTTGAGTGTGTCCTTGGGTCTGGTAAGTTGACATTGTGCAAGGAATGCTGAGAGGTGAAAGTGAGGTGCAAGAGGCTGGGTGAGGAGAAGGGAAAGCCATGGAAGCAGAAGATGGTAAAGGTGCTGGAGGGATTGAAACATGTGTGGAAGAAGGTGCAGTCAGGGGTGGAGTTAAAGAGAGTGGAAGGGAGTGGGTCCTGGGTGGGTGTGGACAAGGTGCTACTCAATGTGCTGCAGGGGATTTGGAACAGGATCAGTTGCCAAAACTGGGCACTGGATTAGCAATTGAGGCTGCTTTATGCACTTGTGAAGCTGAAGGTGGAGGAGGTATATGGGTCACTGGAGGAGCTGGAGGACAAATGGGAGGGTGAATGGGAGATCATGGAGGAGTTGGCTGGGTTGGCTGAGGAAGACATGGTGGTGTTAGTGGAGGTGGCAGAGGCAGTGGAGAATGGGAAAGCAGAGGATGGAGAAGAGTCCAAGTAGTAGTCGTTCCGCTTCAACTGTAAATAGTCTCGTCAAATGTGCATGACTCAACTTGATGTGAGGGGATGACAACAGGGAAAAGTTGGAGGAGGCCTGCAAGAGGCCAGAGTGAGTTGGAGTGATGGAGTGAGTCAGAGTCAAATGGGACAGAATAGAGGACGAGGGCAGAGTGAGAAGAGGTGAGAGGAATAGTTGGGAAGCATGGGAGTAGTTCCTACTCACCTTTTAGAGTTGACATCCCAGCATCAACAGGGAAGAGAAAATGAAGGGGAATTACCAGAGTACAGAGGTACTGGAGACATCAGAGGGGAATTCTAAGGCCAAGCCCTGAGGGAATAATTCAACCTCAGATGCACAGGAACTGTAGAGATCAAAGAGAAGGAGGCAGAGTACCATAGAGCACAGGAAGCAGCTCCAGGAGTTGGAGGATGAAGGAAGGTGAAAGGGAATGGAGCAAGTTGGGAAGCCACAGAGCATGTCACACAGCTCTGGGTGAGAGCAGAATGGTGGGGGGGTGGGGTCAATGCTTGCTGAGCAGACCATTTTCCAGGGCTCCAGGAAATCAGGTTAGGACCTGGAATGAGCGGATGTTAGAACTGCCAGGTGGCAAACAATGAGTTTGGAAGTGAATGGAGAGGTGAAGTTCAGGAGTTCAGAGATGTCAGAGGGGCCATGGGGACGAAAATGCCATCAAGGCACTGGTGAGGCCATAAAATTGTGGTGATCATCAGGGAGTTTGGAGGACAGGAGATAGGGTCAGAGTTATGAGGAGATTGGTGTATCTCGAAACAGAGGCAGAGTGGACTGAGAATGATGGTACTGGTTATAGGTAATGAGTGAATGCATTTAGATGGAGTATGAATGGGGTCAGGAAGTAATGCAGCTCCTGATGGGAAAGTCAGATGGTTCACAAGTCAATCTTTTGGCCAGACAACCCTGGAGGAACTGGAGTTGTACAGAGACACTTCAAGTGAGAAAGGTGTTCTGGTTTGAAAGCCTAGAGAAAAGACTTGAGATTGAAATCTCAATGTAATTGAGAAAGGGTCATAGTTAGAGTAGTGACAGTACAACTGGAAGCTTGAATATACTGTTAACACCAGATCTCCTCTGCTCAAACTCCAATGTCTGACCAGAGTTTGAGTGAAGGAGATCCTGTCTTAATACCATCACTGATGATCTCCTGGACAGAAGGCAGAATATTACCCTTTGGGATCTGAATAGTGGGAAAGAGTATCAACTCCTGACCCAACTGTGGTCCAAGGGATGTCTCCAGTGCCAGAAGGGCATTACTTGCACCAACCACTAAAGTGTTGTTGAATGGGGTTTTTGGTAGGCCTTGATGAATTGGGTTTCACTCAAGGAGAGACATCCAAGGACCTGCCTGCATCTTCATTTCATACAGTATTGTCCTTCATACTTTCTTCTTCTGTTTCATCTCCTCGTTTGCAATGCCTGCTTTTGATTATGTATCCCAGATACACAATCTCTGATGGGACATTCTGGATCATTCCTCCACTGCTTCCTTGTTTTACAATTACATGTCCTTTAATCATTCTATCTTCTCACCAGACTTATTGACCGTCTTGTGATCTCTTTATTTGTATGATATTACCTATCATAGTTTTACTTACAAGCCAGTTGTGAAAAAGGTTTGCTCAGTTCCTGCTTCAATGACAGAGGAATTTCAGGTTCTACAGCACTTTCCCCCAGACCCACTTCTTGGACTGCCAACTTTGCCATTTCATCATCCCAATTTTGTTCCAGGACTACATTTTACCCAAAAGTGTGCTGACAGGTTAGATCTTGACCCCACTAAATGGCTCCTTCCCAATGAACTCAAACTCATCTGATGGTTGGTCTGTGTCCATGAGAAGGCTTTCACTTGGATCCTGACTGAGCATGGCCACCTTGATGAACAGTATTTCCTGCCAGTCAAGATCCCAACTGTCCCTCACACCCTGTGGATCCTGTGCAACATCCCAATTCCACCTTCCATGCAGCAAGAGGCAATTCAGATAATCAAGAACTGAATTGCATCTGGTGTCTATGAATTGTCTATGGCTGCCTACTGGTCCTGGTGTTTCTGCATCCTCAAGCAGGACAAGAAGAGCCTCCAACTTGTTCATGATCTCCAGCCCCTCAATGCCATCACCATCTGGGACACATCAGTCCCTTTTTTTATCAAGCATCTGGCAGAATCATTCACCAGGCACACAGTTTACACAATGATGGATTTGTTTGCCAGGTATGATCAGAAACTGCTTCATGCTGAATTTCAGGACATGACCACTTTTCTCACTCCTCTCAGACCACATCAGCTGATGACCCTTCTGATGGAGTACACTAATGCCACACAGGTCTATCAAGCTGACATGGCCTTCATCCTCCAAGATGAAATCCTGCACTGTACTATACTGTTCATTGATGATCTCCCCATCAAGTTGTCAAAGACCCAGGACTGGAATTCAAACAGCTCATATGAGGTCATCCTGGAAACCTGGGAATTCAATGGTTTATATGAGAGCATTTTATCATCATCAATTGGATACTAACCCATCTAGAAGTCATTGGTGCAACCATATTGGCCAAGAAGTTCATCCTTGCAGCCTGTGACACAACCATAGTTGGGCACAAGTGTACCTTCAAAGGTCAGATCCAACATGAGGCCAAGGTTCAGAAGATTCAGAACTGGCTGGAATGCATGACTATCTCAGAAGTGAGAGGGTTGATCAGTATGTGTGGTGTACTTCACATCTTCATTTACAACTATGCTGCCATTTCTTGGCCTCTGGTGGAGTTGACCTGGAAGGGCATCCTGTTCTTGTGGGGCGAGCCTCAGTGGGAGGAATTTCTCCATCTGAAGGACAAGATATTGAAGTCCCCTGTGCTTTGTCCCTTGGATTATGAATCTGGGCAGGAAGTCATTCTAGCTGTTGAAATGTCCCAGATGGCAGTTGAATTCATTCTGTTCCAAGTTGGACAGGATGGGAAGTGATATCTGAACTGCTTCAGATCATTGGTGTTAAACAAGACCAAGAGTTCATACTTGCAGGCAAAGCTGGAGCTCTATGGGCTATTTCATGCCCTCCATGCCATCCATGTTTTCATCTTTGGTGTCACTAATTTCACAGTTGAAATGGATGTGAAATATGTCAAGGGAATGATCAACAACCTGGATCTGCAACCAAATGCTGTCATCAATCACTGGATCACTGGCATCCTTCTCTTCACCTTCAATCTCATTCACATCCTGGCAGACAAGCATACTGGGGCTGACAGTCTTTCCCACTGGCCACCCTTAGAATCTTACCCATCTGAAGATAATGATCATGATGACTGGCTTGACGATATGTATTCATTTGCCATGATGTTACTGAATGAATGCCCATCCCTGCAGTTTATCCATCCATCTCTGTACTGCTATCATGGGGTTTCCCTTATGCTGCCATCCTTACCCATCTACTGGTTCCACCAGGTGGACTCCAATGGGTCATACATGGTGAACCCAGATGTTCATTGTTATGATTTTCCTTGGACTTACCACTTACATATGCATGTGTATAAGTTCTGATACGACTCAGAACCACTTAAGGCTCTAGGCTTCTTTCACTGGTCAAGGGAAGGGAAGGGGGGATGAGTCAACACCATAGATGCTGAGGAAAACACCAAGAGGACAAGACTGCCCTCTGGTGGCTGCATTCTTGTCCTTTATATACTATTCTACATGTTTGTACCTATTGTAG
>JBBPTO010002331.1:0-11151 GCA_038094155.1 Pulveroboletus cf. aberrans
AACTCACAGGGAGCATCTTGATCCTGTCCCCTTCTCACTTTACAACCTTTAGGAATCCCTTAGAGATGAGTATCACTCATATCCTTCTTCACTCATTGTCTACCTTAGACTAGTCCAGTGGTTGACATCTCACCCATTCTATCTGTCTTTCAATGTACAGCAACTAAGAGCCAGGGATGAGGAGTGATATGACTCAGAACCACTTAAGGCTCTAGACCACTTTCACTAGTCAAGGGGGAATGAGTCAATGTTGTAAATGTTGAGAAAAACACCAAGAGGACAAGACTGCCCTCCAGTGGCTGCATTCTTGTCCTTTATATACTATTCTACATGTTTGTACCTATTGTAGTCTAATCTAGATGTCCATGAGGAAATCATAAAGATTAGGTGTGGAGGAAGCATGGTGTGGAAGAATGGAATATGATACATGTGTAGTGTAAGGGCATAAAATGATGGTAGGGTCATGGGTGATGCATGGAAGACATAGGAATGTTCTAGGAGAGTCTGGAATACATAGCATGACATACTGTATGAGTGGAAAGGGTTTGCATGATGAAATACAAAGTTCCAGTTGGACTGTTGTGCTTCCAGTGCTTCCGAGGTTCCGGTTCCCACGGTTCTGAGCCTTCCGAGCTTCCGCACTTCCGAGTTCCCACGCTTCCGAGCTTTCCAAGCTTCCGAGTTCAGAAGCATCACTTCTAGTGAGTTAAATATTCTAAGTGTGGTTGAAGTGTCAGAAGGGTCAAAAATGTCAAAAGGGGTGTGGAAGTGACTGTAACAAGGAGAGTCAAGGGGGGTGCGAGTGCTGTACTGGACAGATACAGGTGAAGGGTGGACTACAGGTCTGAAAGCAGAGTGGAGGGTCCAAGAGCTGAATGCAAATGAATTGCCAGACATGGGTAGAGCATATCAGAGGGGATGTCAGAGGTGAGGAGAAATAGCTGGGGGTGCAAACATTGCACGAAGCAAATGCAGGCCAGAGGTCAGACACAAAGTCTGAGTCTCAAGGGAAACCAAGGAGGGGGAGGTCATCTGGATGGCTGGTTAGGCTGGATTGAGCTCAGAGCTCAAAACTAGAGACCTGAGTGATGTTGGAGGGATTGGCATTTGATCTATAGTTGTCATGTGAAGGTGCCATTATAAAACCCTACAATCAACAGATTGTGTGCAGACAAGTTGGCAGTGCTTGATCAAGCATGTCTGGAATTTAAAAAGGGTATGTGTGAAGCATTGGAGGTGATTTCTCTGAGACAAAAGGTGGAGGTAAAAAGTTGAACATTGGAGTGCAGAGGTCAGAAGTTTGGGGAGGTCAGGAAGACATGGGAATGAAAATGCAATCAAGGCACTGGAGGGTCATAAATGAAGTGATGATCATTGGGGAGTTTGGAGGGAGAAACAGAGGGCAGAGTTTATGAGGGATTGGAGTCTTCCCAAACAAGAGGCAGAGTGGATGAAAGGTAACAGTACTGGTCATAGGTAATGAATGAATGCATTTAGATGGAGTATGGGTGGGTTCAGAGAGCAAAGCAGGTTCCCAAGGGCAAGGTCAGATGGTCCACAAGTCTATCTTTCAGCTGGACAACCCTGGAGGAACTGGAGTTGTACAGAAATATCTCAAGTGACGAAGGCATTCTGATTTTGGAAGCCTAGAGAAAAGACAGAAAAATCTTGATGTAGATGAGAAAAAGGTCATAGTCAGAGTAGTGACAGTACAGGAGGAAGCCTGAATATACTATTAAGACTGAATCTCCTCTACTCAAACTCCAGTTGGAGATCAAAGGTCAAAGGAAGAACAATGGCCAGAGATGGCCAGAGATCTGGAGGGGTGAAGGCTTGACATATGACTTGTGTGTCACATCCTTGCACTGTCATGGCCTTCTTGGTCAGAGACAGACACATCAGAGGAATCCAGAGTGAAATGAGAGGAGTGGTCTAATGTGATATTCAGGCTGAGCTATCTACATACAGAGTTGGAGTATATATATTAGAGGATATGTAAATAGGTAAGATAGAGTCAGAGAAGTCATATGCTGGAGCTGTGCTCTGGGTCAGAAATGAGCTGAAGCTGTGCTACACAGTGTCAGAGAGAACAAAGGAGTGAGACTAATATAATACAGAACAAAGGATGTACATAAGGAAATCTAAGATAAGTCCAGAGGAACAGAGTTGCATAATGACAGAGAGTGCACTGAAGGTATGAGTAGAGTTGTATCAGAGTTTGGAGTTGAGTCAAATGGACAGGATATGACATCAATGACAAGAGTTTACTTGATTCAATCTCTTGTTATCCTCATGGATAGGTATTCCTTTGCATCTCTGAGATCTTTGCATTCCTATCTTTTTATGAAACATCCCTTTTCTTTGAGGACTAGTGTTTTATCACTACCCATGAAAAGTGCATCATCAACATATATCACAGTGATGATGAAAATCTTTCCTTTCTTCTTTATGTAAACTCGAGTACCAGCATATAGCCTTTGATAACTGAATTTGATAAGAAAGCATGGAGTGCCTTGTTTCATTGAAGCGCAGCTTGTTTAGTTCATATATGGCTTTATTTAACAGACAGACTTTTAAGGGATTCCTGGAATCTATGAAGCCTTCTGGTTGTGTCATGTAGATTTCCTCATCAAGATCTCCATACAGAAATGAAAAGGCTGTTTTGAAATCTAGTGTTGATATTTCCCAATCATGTAGTGCTGCTATGGATAGAAGGAACCTGACTGTCTCAAATTGAGTGACAGGTGAAAAGGTATCTTCATAGTGCACACCAAAGATTTGTGTGAAGCCTTTTGCAACATATCTTGCTTTGACGTGGTTGCCTGTTCTGATAGCAAAAATCCATCTCCCTTTCACTGGTTAATGGTCCTGGGGTAAATCTACAAGCTTCAGACTTTTCTGTCATGTAGAGATTTTATTTCATCTTTACATGCAGTCTGCCATGCTTTCTGTTGTTCTTGTGATAGCATGGCAATATCTTTGTAATGTATTGGCACTTTCCAATCAGCAGATCCTGTTACTGCTGCTGCCAATAGACCATTTATTCAACCTTGCAACATGACTTGTCCATGTTTGACATTTGTTTGACTGAATGTCAAGCAACTAAGCTAGACTTTGGTTCATACAGTTGTTCTAGACCTTCTTGATTGGTTGGTTCCTCCATTTCTTCATCATGAGCTTGTTCTTCTTGAACTTTCTCCTTCTGAATTTGTATATCCTCTTGAATAGGGGTTTGCATTGAAGCCCTAATTCCCGGCCATTATATCTCTATAGGAGCGAGACCTCCATAAGCAGAGTCTGGTTGAACTCTTCTTTGGGCTATTCTTGTGGATCTTTGAACAGGTTTTTGAGGAGGTCTGAAGGTTTGTTCACATTCTCTCCTAGTAGGATAATATTGATGAGGATGTGCTCTGAATCTCACAAGAGATTTATCTTAAGTTTTCCTTGGTGGAATCCAGGACACTTCCTTTCTTGTTTAAAGGGAGAAGGAGATATAGAACAATGTGAAAGTGGTGGTTCCATCTTCTTTGGAGTAGAGACATTGGAGGAAGTTGGTGATGTTGTTGAGAAAGTGAAAGATGTGTCTGGATGATCTTCTGAGGAGTCATCATCACTAGTACTTCCTTCTAGTGGTGCTTGTGGTTGATTAGGAGTAAAAATTTCTCTTGGTATTGGTAGTGATACTATCAGATCTAAAGGTTGTACCAGTATTTTTTCAGATTCTTGATCTTCTTTATTAATTGTTACATCATTTGCTATTGTTTCTTCAGCCTCTACTGGAATTGAAATTGGTCCATCTTCTTGGCCTTTGAGACAATGAGGAAATACTGATTCATCAAAAATGGCTTGAGTAGAGTCAAAGACTCTCCTCCTCATTGTTGACCAAAATCTCCAGCCTTTGGTGTTTGGTATATAACCTATAAAGGTCATTTCTTCAGCTTTTGTACTGAGTTTATGTTACGATTTATCCCGAACTACGCTTTTTCCCTAACACTTACCGCTTACATACACATGGGTATAAGTCCCAACTCGGACGTTCTTTTCTTTTCATTGCTGACTACGATACTTTGACTCACCATCCGCTCCGATCGCACTTCACATGATCTTATCTCACTTGCTCAGTCAGCGATTCCTTCCATACTATTCTGTCACGTTCCATGCTTGCCCTGAAGTACTATACGTATATAAACCCACGTCGTCACACCTATGCTCCTCATTCTAGTCTTACCAATTCACCAATTCCTACCTTGTTATCCTTGTACCACCTCGGGAATACATAGTCCCCTCTCCGCGATACAGGCCTAAGGGTAGCCTTAATACCTTCTTTCTCATCACCTTGTCATGACCGCTTACACGGGAGTTACCACCGTTAACTCGGTAGTCCTTTTCGTCTGTCCTCAATCGTAGGCAGACTCCCTTGTCCACCGTTAACTCGGAAGTACCTTGGCTGCCGTTAGCTCGGTAGCAACCCTTGTCGCCGAACCTCACTAGTAGGTAGGCTCCTCGTAGACGTCTTGCAATCGTCAAGCTCCATCGCCACTCGTCCACGGTTTAAAGACCGCAGTCATATTGGTTCTACACCTGCCCACCCCCAGGTCAGCCGTAACAGTTTATCTCTTCTTTGTTCTTGAGTGATATAAACAAATGCTTTACAATCAAATACTCAGAAGTAAAAGACATCTGGTTTGTTACCACTTCTGAAGATTTCAATAGGGGTCTTCCAGTTGTGATGACACATTGGTTGGCTGTTATAGATGAAGGTTGCTGTTTCTACTGCATCTTGCCAAATGGCTTTTGGTAAGCATGTATGATGTCACATAGCTTCTGCTTTTTCTATTCTGGTTCTGCTAAATCTTTCTGCTCAACCATTTTGTTGAGGAGTATGAGGTACTGTTGTTTGATGAGTGACACCCCTGGAAGTGAAGATCACATGAAGTTCGCCTGATATGACTCAGAACCACTTAAGATTCTAGGCCACTTTCACTAGTCAAGGGAGAAGGAAAAAATGAGTTGATGCTGTAGATGCTGAGAAAAACACCAAGAGGACAAGACTGCCCTCTGGTGGCTGCATTCTTGTTCTTTATATACTAGTCTACATGTTTGTATCTATTGTACTCTAATCTAGATGTCCATGAGAATACCATAAGGATCCGGTGTGGAGGAGGCATGGTGTGGAAGAATGGAAGATGATACATGTGTAGGGTAAGGGCATAAAATGATGGTAGGGTCATGGGTGATGCATGGAAGACATAGGAATGTTCTAGGAGAGTCTGGATTGCATAGCATGACATACTGTATGAATGGAAAGGGTTTGCATGATGAAATACAAAGTTCCTGTCGAACTGTTGTGCTTCCAGTGCTTCCGAGGTTCCGGTTCCGAGTTCCCACGGTTCCGAGCCTTCCGAGCTCCCGCACTTCCGAGTTCCCACGCTTCCGAGCTTTCCAAGCTTCCGAGTTTGGAAGCATCACTTCCAGTGTGTTAAATATTCTAAGTGTGGTTGGAAGTGTTGGAAGGGTCAAAAATGTTGAAAGGGATGTGGAAGTGACTGTAACATCACCCATGAATTCTTCTCCTCGGTCTGAATAAACAGAGGTGAGTTGTTGATCAGTAAAGGTTTCAGCCCAAGAAATCATATTTTGAAAATGTTGTACACCAGCAGCTTTGTCTCTGATAAATGTAAAAAGTGAAAAACCAGAGTGATCATCTATAAAAGTAATAACATAGCATGTTGATCTTGGTTTCACAGGGTAAGGACCCATTGGATCTGTGTGTACCAGTTCAAGTGTCCGTGTTGCTCTTTTTAAAGAATCTGGAAAGGATCTGTTGGACACTTTACCAATAGCACATCCTTTACAAGGAGGATAAGACATGCGGATGGCACATTGAGGTAGGTCAGTGAGATTTTTGACTCCATGTCTCAAAGCATTGTCACTTGTGTGTCCAAAGCACTGGTGCCATATTTCATATGAAAAGGTCTCTTGTAGTGTGGATGCTTGATGGTTCATTGAGGTGATTTGAGATGACTGAAACCAATGTAACTTAGACTGTGGTGATAAAGCAGATGCCTGTATCACTGGTCTATCACACTTGTCCCAAACTTTGGATTCTTTATTGAAAAATATGTAGCTAGACTATTCTTTTCCATGTTCTTATCTCTCACAGTATAACAGTCACCATAAGTTGATTGCCCTTCAAGGTTTACATCATAATTCATTGAATCTCCTGTGTCTAGATCATAATGATCATTCCTTGGGTAATATCCAGGGGTATTTCAGTTTGGATGGTAATAACCATAGCTGAAAGTACCATAGAGTTTATGGTGATCTGCATACCAATGAGGTTGTTCCTCCCACATTACACTTTCTGTTTGAGCTGTTAAACCTTCTTGAAATAGAACCTGCTTTCTTTTTTCTTTTTTATCTTTTCTCCTGTTGCATACTAGATGTGCTTTTCCTTCTCCTTCTGTTTTATTAGAAGAGTCTCTGCCTTATGACAGGTTATATCCATGATAAAGCAAGTTAGAATAAGAGAGTACACCTCAGGATAAGAAAGGGCCTAGTGATGAGTATAGGCTCTTCTGGAAGCAAGACAATTGATGGATTGGGGAATGCCACCAGTTGAATGGGTGTAGGTGGTGCAGTGTAGGAAGAATCCCATGCTCAAGATGGTGCACCAGCCATATTCATTCCAGCATCTTCATCCTGTTCACCATTGAGGATGGTACTGAGAGGATTAGGACAGTCTCTAATGTCAGCTTCTTCTTCAGCATCAAAGAACTGTTCAACATCTTCTTCAAACTCTGCTTCTTCTACCATCCCAATAAAGCCTTCTACCATCTTTGCATCAGATCCTTATCCTTTGTCAGTTTTCTTTTCAGTTTTAACAACCAAAGCATCTCTGCTGGTTTTGCTCTTGATGTTGAGAGGCACCAGGTTTAAATCCTTTCTTTTGGGCTTGTGACCCACTTTACTTTGGATGTGCTCACTGGAGCTTTGTTCCATGGTTTGAAACTGCCACTTCTTTTTGCTGAGGTGGCCCTCTCTTAAAAGGATTTGTTCTATTTGCAGTTGCATTTGATGCTTCTGCAACAGCCTTGGCATGTCCTTTTGAAGAATTGTGTATACCTTGCGCTTTTCTGAGATTTATCTCTGCAAGGACAGTATTATGGATGTGATCTTGAGTGAGGTTTCCTATAGTGGTAGACTGTGTCAAGTTTGACACAAGGTGGTTGTGGCATTTTGGTAGTTGAACCATGCAATGCATGGCTCATGCAGATTCAACCTGATTGTCTCCTGTGAGCTCAAGCTTATTGAAGAGAGTTTGAACATGATTCATGTATTTTGTGAATTGTTCAACACTGTCTGTTCTGATCTCGATGTTGTCAAGGTCAGTTTGAAGGCTGAACTGTGCTGAGATTTCTGATGCTTGATAGAGATTTTGAAGAGCGATTCAAGCATCATGGGTCTTGAAGTTAGCAATGTCATTGGCATCTGCTCCAGTGCCACCAATGACATAGTGTATATATATCATAGGTTGAGAGTCTTGCAGTGATGTTGGTGTCTACAGACATGCAAAGATTTCCATAGACTCTGTCATCAAGCAAACACCAGTTTCCTCTACTTGCTGCAACAGTGCTGACTCAAGTGCATGTTTCATCAGCAAGTCCCCAAAGGTTGTAGGCCTTTAGAAAGTTTTTCATTCTTTCTCTCCATTTCATGTAGTTATTGTGACCAGTTAGAACAGGAATGCATTACAAAGGTATTCAATCAGTTCAAAGAGTTATAGGATCAGTGGGAATTTGAGCCATTTTGATTTTGGCTAAGAAGAACAATGTCAGTAAAATGTTGATCAAAAATGTCATCAAACATGTAATGATCAAAAATAGCTTGAAAGTCTGGTCTTTCATCAATATATCTTCAATCAGAGTTATCTGGTCTTCCTGGTTCCCTGAATTGATCCACTATATTTCATATGTGGTTCAACTTCAGTTAGTTCCAGCATGTCAGGTTCCTGAGTTGCATCATATGAAAAGAGTAGATGCTCTTTGACTTCTGCAACAGATTGTTTCTCTGAGGTTAAGCCTTGCCTTGTTTTTCTCCTTCTTTTCCACTTCAGTTCTTGATCTCTCCTCATTTCCCATTTCTTTGTTCTAAGTTCTTTGTATCTTGTTCAATTCATGGGACTAGATGTTCTTGTAACATGATACCATTTTGGCATCACTCTTGATGATACTGCTTTGAAATTTGTATAGTATGTCTCTGCAAAGAAATGCATATTTGGAAATACATCACTGGAAAGAATCCCAGATCAAATCAAGACATTTTGAACTGAACATGTCACATAAGGAATAGAGAAGACTTGAGAAAAATAAACTGATAGTTTGAGAAAAGTTCTGAAGGGCTCATCGAAGTTAAAAGAATATGCAAAAGGAGATAAGCATGAAGGGAGAGGCCAAAAAGGAGGAACATCTGTGCAAAAAGAAGAATTGTCACTAAACCATCCTGAGACATCTACATACATTTTTCTTCTCCAAAAATTGCAGCTCTTCTTCACCATAGTCTTCTATAATCTCTTTCAAGACATTTTTTCAGTGCCACATCTGCAAAACCTTGATAGATCTGCTGACATTCTTCATCAGCAGCATAGATTAAACATCTTTGAATGGCCATAAGGCCCTTAAAAGAGGGTAGAGTCTGCCAATGAAGGTGAAGGCAGTGGTTCATGATGACCAGCATCATCTTCTGTAAAGGGATTTCTTCATCTTCTCCTGTGATTCTCCAGTTGCCATCTTCTACCTCCATGTTAGAACAAAGAGATTGAAGGAGGCATACATTTCAACTGGGATTGCAATGCTTCCTTTGGATTATCTCAAACTCAAATCAGTGAGCTTGGATCTGACAAGTCTGACAATAAAATTGAACTGAGAATGCTCAACCAGCACCTTCATAGATATCTGCCAGGGGCTCCTCATTGAAGGCCCAACTGTTGATCCCCCCCTCTGTCCTCCAATACCCACATGGCCTCAATCCATTGGAGTTTTACTGGATACACCAGCCTCCAAGTCAGAAAGTTAACTGTCTCTCAGTGAATGTAAGGATGTGAAAAAGAATAGACCTTTGAGTATGGGACCATCAGGTAGTTCCCCCTGTGCCAAACTCTGAAATTGATGTAGTCCAGGCAAAGATGAAGTAAGAGCTTGATCAGGGTCAGAGGAACTCTATACTCAACTTGTTCTAGCAGATTAATCCAGTAATACTATTAAAGGAAGGGCTGTTGGTTCAGATCTGGCTGGACCCATTCTTTTCTCACTTCCAGAACATTTTCTTCTTTGACCTTTGCTGCTTGCCATTACCTCAGATACATCAGGTGCTGGAACTCATTGTCTCATTGTAATCAGTCATATCCTGTTCTGAAAGATACAAAAATGGGCATGGATTGAGATTTATAGAGATCCTATCATCCATGAGACAAAGACAAGGAAGTACTGGGGTTGATTTCAAGTGGAAGTTCAGAATGACTGGGTGAAGATGGTAAAAGCAGGAGAGAATGGGAAGATGATGAATATAGAAGAGGAAGTTCAGCATGGCATCCTGATATGAGATATTGCTGATCAAGAGCTATTCTGGGACAAGGATGAAGGGAGATCCTTGGTGGGCTAATAAAAGATTCTGAGAACCCCTTCTTTGGACAATTTGATTATCATTCTCAGTGCAGATATGAGCCTTGCCTCTCAGAAATTAGCAATTGCACCTGGTGCAAGGTGACTTCTTCAGTACTCCTGAATGTACCTCTGCTACATTACTGGTCTCAATCACTTCATAAAATGGTTCAGTAATATGTAAGTTAAGAGGATCTTCTGTAGATCTCCTGACAACCAGAATCTTTTTGTTAAAATCACAGTGGTGAACTGGTCCTCTTTTCAAAAGAATAGTGCACCAGGTACAGATAGCAAAAAGTGAAACTCTAGGAAATACCAAGTCTGAGGAGTGGGTAGCTTTTTCCAAGATGGAAATAAATCTGCAAGTATTGATAGAAGAACCTCTTCAGGCAGCCAGGTCTTAGTTGATAAGCCTGATCTTAAGCTCTTCTGAGAAACTTCTCAAACTAAGAAAGTTTCGGAATCTTCTTGTATAATCAGGTCCATCAAATAAGTCTTCTTCAGAAGCAAGTGTCAGAGCAGGTGTAGGAGGAATGGATGATTGTTGCAAAGGAGGTGACTCAAGTCTTGGAGAATCTTGAGATAACAGTCCTGGCAACTCTGCTTGTTGATGTAAGGTCTGAGCTTGCTCTGCTAAGATGTATTGTATGGCCTGAACAAGAATGGGTATAGAGATTGTAGAAGAATGATTAGGATGATGCAATGGATCAGAACTGGAATTTTGAGATCTTGGAGGATTTGAACCACTGGATGTGTGCAGATTTTCAAAAGGTGTTTCTGGGTCTTCTTGTTGATTAGTCAAAGTCTCGGAATTTCCAGAACCAGGATGTGAAGATTCTTAACTAGGTGAAAGATTAGCCCCCTCACCAATGGGTTCTAGTTTCATTCTATAAAAGCTACAGCTGAAGATTGTAACCTTGTCTTCAAAGATGGCAGTGTAGAATATGAACCAGTGTTCATCATTAGTAAAATCTATTAAGAGCAAAGTGATATCTCTCCATCAAAATTCATAAAGCCTATCAGTTATCCTGTAGGCTTGTCTCAAAGTGATGCCAAGCATGCAATGGGGATGGAAAGAGCATCAAAAAACTCATAAATAAGAACTCTGTCTCTCTGAGGCAGGAGCAGGAAGTATGATGAAATATTTCAAAAGATAAAGCCTGCTTGCCCACTATGCCTAGGTGGGGCCCATGACCTAACAGGAGAGTATGAGGGTACTTCTATTGCACAAGGCAGAGAAGAGAGAGGTGAGCTGAGAATGCTCACTGAGATAGAGACTAAAGTTCTTGTGACCAAGTTTGGGTTAGTTGAGATTGATGAGATCAACCCTTGTAAGCTTCTTAAAAGCTTGATCTTGAAAGGAATTAAATCCCTTTATCAATTACATCATGGCACCTATCACCTTTAAATACATACATTCAGGAACCTGTATGTACTTGTGTGTGATGTAGCTAGAATAAGGTCAATGATGTCAGAATGACATCATAGGATT
>JBBPTO010002332.1:0-11151 GCA_038094155.1 Pulveroboletus cf. aberrans
GTAAACGGTAAGACTAGACTGAGGAGCATAGGTGCGACGATGTGGGTTTATATATGTATGGAAGTTCAGGGTAGGCATGGAACGAGAAAGAATATGGTGGAAGGAATCACTGACTGAGCAAGTGATAAGAGGGACGTGAAGTGCGAAGGGAACGGACGGTGAGTCATGGTATCGTAGTCAGCGATGAAAAGAAATGAACGTCCTAGTTGGGACTTATACCCATGTGTATGTAAGCAATAAGTGTCAGGAAAAAGCGTAGTCTGGGATAAATCGTAACATGGGGTAGAATGTAGAAGTCATGGTCCCTTCTTGCAAGGCAAGTCCCAGATCAATTGACAGTATGATACAAATGCTATTCAGTTTGAAGCATTCTTGCAAGGACACAGAAGACAAAGATGAAGAGGCTGATGGGTACCAATACCTGACCCCATGCCATATATATAAGAACTGCAGGATGCCATGCACAGTGAAAAGGTAAGTAGTAGTATGTTTCACATGCATCAATGTGAAGGGGGAGTGTGAGTATGCATGAGGCAGGAAATTGAGGGTTGCCAACAAGGAAGATGAGGTGAAGATCACTCTACAACCTGCTCTGACTTCTGAGTGAATAATTTCACCAATTTTCTTCACTGTGGGGCCTAATTGACTGGTACACAGCCTGCAAGGTCCAGCCACCTCCAGCTGACACTGTTGAAGTCATGAATGGTGAAACTGTTGGATATTTCACACAGATAAATTTGGCAGCTTACATAAGCATACCTACATCGGACAGTAGCTAGTTTACTATGTTCTCAGTGACTTACTGGGGACATACAGGTTACCTCAGTAAGAGGGGATCAACAGAGTTCTACAGATTATGAGCCCTGCTAAAATGATTTAACCAATCCCCACTCACTCTGAAATGTCTTACTCAGCCCCATACAATGGGGAAAAAGGCTTTCATACCAGACCTGGCACTGGATGGTTCAAATTGGTTGGAATACCACAAGAAGTTATTCCACACAGCAAAGGTACTAGGCTTATTAAGTCTACTTGACAGGCTTGAAATGAGGCCAATGGACTTATGGAACCTACAAATGCATGCCACATGGCTGCACAACAACACTGAAGCACAATACATTCTTATTGTGATGGCCTCACCCTCCATTCACCATATTTTAAATGACTACAATGTGCCACCACATGAATGATACATGCAACTTGAGGCTTTATTTAGCAAGCCAATAACTACTACTACAATAGTGGTACACTATGAGGATGTGCACACCATGGCTGTGCAATCTGCCAGAGTCACAAACTGCCAAGCACACAATGAGGAAAAACTCCATGCACTCAAGGAAAGAGCCAAATGAACTCAAATGAGAGCATGAAACAAGGCTAGCAAAACCTGTGTAAGCCTCACAATGAGAGCAAGCAGCACAGATGGTGAAAACACAGCCACGGAGGACCGCACAGCCACCATACTGCCTTAACATCGAGATGGCAGGCCCATGGATCTACACTAAGACTGTTAACCATTAGAACTCAAATGTGACATATGCTGAGCCTATGAAGCCAGCAGACAGGTCACATGAGCTGACAAGCATCCCACCAGTTGAGATGACCACCACACACACCCAATAAACCCCGAGCAAGAAGGAAATGCATGAAGAGGCCCAAGGTGTGGCCACAAGCCAGCATGAGGCAGCAGATGACATAAAGGATACTGAAGAGAAGAGGAATGGTGACCACAGCAATGAAGAAAATGCACATGCACATGAGGCCCCAGATGGCCACTCAGTCAGTCAAACTGAAGTTGGGCTCACATTGGACAAACCCCAGAGCATACCACTCAAGGGAGAGAATCAGATATTGAGTGGCATATCCACCCAGCTCATCACACATGAAAATGAGTCAGCAGAGGATCCACACCATGACCTGAGGATGGTGAGCATGACTGCATAAAGCACATTGTGCAGCAGACCGAAACCAGACCCAGGCAATGATGAAGAGATTGCAAAGTCAAGACTGTTGGAAGACCCTATGGACATGCTGGGCAATGACAACTATCAACCAGACATGCCTACAGAGCCATCCAACCAGCCAACTGGCACTGAGGAATGGGATGGTGAAGAAAAGGGTGCAGTGGACATCAAGAAGGCCAAGGCAGATGTTGGAGAGGTGCTAAGGGCATCAGGAGAGGGCAATGGCAAAGAATTTCAACCCAGGGAGCCTACCAAGCCACCCAATGAACTGGAGACCATGCACACATGCAGCACAGTGCAAGTTGATGAGCTGGGCCCAGATCTGGACCAGAAGCATGTTAAAACCAGCACTATCAAAACCAGATCAAATAGCCTGCAAGAAATGGTCAGTGCAGAGGAGAGCACATGCAGGAACTACAATCACAAATGGCCCACAGCCATACAGGTCAAGCCAGGTAGATATGTAAAAACCAAACTGAACAAGAGTGTCATGCATGGAAGTGCAGATGCAGATGGGGAATGCAAGGTTGAAGGAGTGTGGCAAAATGCACAACACTAGGTGGAGGACATGATAATGCACTGAAAAGTATTGATTGTGGGGAAGAGAGCAAGCACATTGGAGTGTCAGTGATCATTGATGTTGTGTGCTGAAAAAGACACTCAGCACACCTCATGGAACAATGAAGGTGTACCTTGAAAACCCCATGAACCACTACCATCACCTGATGAGCCTATACTGTGACAATAAAAACCCACAAACCTTGAGCTTGAGGAGGATTGGATTGGTTATTCAAGCTTTGATTTCAGCAGTATCAATGGCAATGTGGACCCATTGAGAGCACCAGACCATGATGAAGACCCTATGAATCAACCTAAGGAATCGCAGAATGCATTAGTTGGGAACTGGAAGAACTAAGAGTGAGATGACTCACCAGCAGCAGTTTGAGATGGACAAGATATGCTGGATGACAAAGTGGAGGCATCAGAATGATGCTGGAGGACTGAGGATGCCAGAGACATGCCTGATACAATGCTGAACATGCCACAACACCAGTGCAAACCCCTGGAATGAGTGGTCAAGAAGAACTCACCTGTGAGAGACCAGGGAGCTTGAAACAAGGTGGATAACCTAGGTGTTGAGATTCTGTGAATCAAACACTAGGTCTTCTGTTAATACAGGCATACCATAGTGGTAATACACTATTTATGTTACTAGGGATATCGGTTGACTATTAGACTTGACTGAAACATCAGTCAAACCTAATTAAAGTGTAAACTTAATCACACTTCAGGATTGACCACAGACAATCTAGATGCAGTTTTTGGATGAAAAGAATCTGGACTATGTTCTTGGGAATGGTTAGACAGGGTCTCAGAGATAGAGGATAAGTTCACATGATCCTCTATTTCAAAGGATTTCAGAATCATTCTAGGAAACTGTGACATTGTTTGTGAATGGGTAAAGGAATGAGGTTCTGGGATGACAGTAACTTTGTGAAAACTTCCAGGAGTGGGAGTGGTTGAAGAGGCTTTCCAACCCACTCCATTTCACTCCATTCTTTCCTCCATCCCTTCTTCAAGAGTTGCCTCTCATGCTCTTTGGAACTATGCCTTCCTCCTCCATTGGGCTCCATGACCCCTTAGCTGGACATCAGCCCAACTCCCCTTTCACCTTCTTCTCTTTGGCTTTAGTTGCTGTGTGTCTGAGGTTGAGAAATCTCTGGATTTATTTGCAGGGCCACTGCTTTATACCTTCATTTCCCTTATCATCTACCTCACTTCTCTGTCCTCTGCCCAGAGTTGCTTTCACACACTTCATGGCTCTGCTTCCATCCCAACACTCATTTTCAGCTCCCTGTTGATGCTGGAATGTTGACCCAAAGTAGGGGGTGGGAACCACTTCCATGCTTTCCAATCCACTCCTGTCACTCCTTCTTACTCTGCCCTATGCCATCCATTTCCCCCATCTGACATTGTTTGACATTCTTCACTCTGATGCCCTCTCCCTCTGACCTTTTCAGGCCTTCTCTGACACTTACTTCCCTTGTCATCCCATTAGTCCAGTCAAGTCACATACAATTTCAATGAAGACTATTTACAGGATTGAAGGTGGACCAACTACTCATCCTTCACATCACTTTCCAATCCTCCATCATTCATTCACTCTGCTCTGTCCATCTTCACTGATGCTGCCACATCCTCCTCAGCCAACTTGATCAACTTCCCTGCAATCTCCTTTTCATCCATCCATTTGTTGTCCATCCCCTCTGGTGCTCTGTACACTTGCTCTGCTTCCAGCTGCACAAGGGCATTAAGCTGCCTTATCTGCTGATCAAGCATCCAGTCCTGGCAGCCGATCCTGTCCTGGATCTTTCAAATCACCATAAGAAGAGCTTCATCCTTTCTGAACCTTGACTCACTTTCCTCTGCCTCCTTCAGCCATGCATTCTTCCATATGTGCTCCATTTTCTCTACCTCCTCTGCCCTTTTCCACTTCTGTGGCTCCATCTTCTTCTTACTTGGCCTTTCATATCTCACTTTCACCTTGTGGCACTTCATGCATGAAGTCATCTTGACTGGCCTAATAATATACTCAAGCCAATGCTCATCATACCTCCAACAGTCCTCAAGGACCACTGTCATCTGTTCCTTCACTTTTCCAGAACTTGATCCCACTTGGTCCTTCCATCTGTCAGTTGCCCTCCATGTGATGGCTTGTGCACTCACCTGCCATTGTGCCTCCTCTGACCATTCTTGTGGCCTTCTGCGCCACCTCACAACCTCCTTTGTTGGCCTTCAGCCCTCTCCCTCAACCTCCTTTGCTGGCCTTCAGCCCTCTGCCTCTGCTCACTGGCATGCCTCCTCCTCTGCTCTTCAATTTTCCTTCTTCTCCTTCCTCATCTTTGTTTACTTCCTCTGCTCTGCAGCTTTCATGTTCCACAAGGCATCATTGTTGTCCCTGCACTCTGTGAAACTTGCATCAGATCAAGACTTTATGTTGTCAATTCCAGACATGGTAGTTATATGAGATCAAGTCACATACCAACTCCACTAAAGACTTTCTACCCTCTTTCAAACTCCAAAGCTGACCAATTTCATATTGTCCTAATGGCCTTGAGAGGTTCAGACTTAAGCAGGAGATACTGTCATATTCCATGTAATTGAAACAGCCCTGATCTCTGAATTAATTCTGCTGATCCCCCTGGTGACTCCTTACCAACTATGAACCTCCATTCCTCTGGAAATATCACAGATACCCTTACATACTTTCCTTGTTCTATATTTAGTTTAGTCTTTCCCATCTAATTTCTTCAACACTGTGTAGCTCATCTCTGCTTTGTTTCTGGACTGGAACACAGCTCTGGCTTCTACATATGTATCTGACCTTCAACTTACATACCCACAAAGCCTCTGACATTTCTCTGATTATATATACTTTGACTCTGTATGTAGATACCTTAGCCTAAATATCACCTTAGACCACTCTGTTTTTCATTCAGAATTCCTCCAATATGTCTCTGACCAAGAAGGTCATGACAGTGCAAGGGCATGACACATATGTTCTGTGCCAAGCATTCACCTCTCTGAACATGACCCTCCAGATCTCCAACCATCTCTGGCCATTCCTTCCCCTTAACCTCTGATTTCTGACCAGAATTTGAGTGGAGTAGACCAGAAGTTCCACTTCAGAGTTCCTAGGAGTTTTGCATTGTGTTGGTTCTGAGGCAAGAATAACAAGTTGATGCCCCTAAAGGGTGTGTGTACTGTTTTACCATAGCCACAAGAGGCAGAAATTAGAGTTATGCTGCACCTGAGTAATTGCCAGCATTCATGTATGTACTAAGGTAAGAATAACAAGTTGATGCCCATAAAGGGCTGTGTGTACTATTTTACCATAGCCACAAGAACAGGAATTAGAGTTATTTCAGTCATTTTGTGCCAACCAGAAATGCTGCATGGATTGCTTTATGCCTCCCCACTCAGAACTAGGCACCCTTGGACAAATAAGACAAGCACCCTACATCCACCATATCTGACAAATTGCAGAATCTGCCACATCTCACCTGATCATTATTGTAACAAGCAGATTGTCACTGATGAGAATATTCCTTTCATGGTGTCTTGTATAGTACATATGAGATGTGGGATGCATATAAAGAACATCATATAAAAGATATGGAGGTGAACAGCAACCACAAATTTTCATGATAGACAAGCTACCTGTACAACCATGGGTGCTACACCACCTTCTTCAGATGCCCCCAGGCAGATATGGAATCTCATACAATGTATACACTTAGGCTACATAGAATGACTTGCATGCTGGCTGGCACAGTTACATATGTGAGTGTTTGAGCACTACAGGGTATATTCTGACTCACCCAAACAAATAACAGCTACCTACTCAGAGCTGGGCAAGATTCTTTGTATTGAAGAGTATCTTTCTAGGCAGTACTATAACTGTACCCTGTGAATGCATATCTAACCATGATGGAACTATTGACTATTGACATACCCAGAAAGCTGCAGAGCACAATGAAGGGGTTAAAGGGTCACTGTATCAGGCCTGTGATGGACAGTATGAGAGATGTTCAGCTAGGAGGCATATTAGTGCAGCATATAGTGGGATCTACTCCTACTAACCTTGTTCCCTTGAAGCTTTCTTCAGTCATTCCTAACCCAGACAATATGCAACTACCTAAGTTTACCCAACCATTGCATGCAGTGTCAAATATAAAAACAACTGGTGGGTAGCTGGGTGACACTAATACCTCCATTGTTTTCATGCAAATGTGACTGCATTTTGAATTGGTCATGATGGCCAGTGCATGAAGGGCTCATGAGATGGAGAGATACTATCACCACACAACACAATTAAAGACTATGCTCAAATGTTGACTCTGTAACCCTGGTTAGTGAAACAAATACCCATTAATTTGGGGTTAAAAGATTACCAGTGAGTGACAGCCTACTTGTAGTGCATATACTGCACTGGAGACAACTCCTGACTGCTATACCCAACTTATGGCTGGATCTAAATCACTTCCAATCCCACCATTCTTTGAAGTGGTGAAGCACCCTTTGCCAATGCCTCTACATTTTCACAAGCTGAGATGCTCTATTGAGCATCTTCTCTAATCATGGTGGTAGCAATGGAGGAGATAGCTATTTTGTGGTCTTTCATCACACCCATCAAACAACAAACAAGAAATTGAATGCATCTACTATGCATTTCACTTCTCATTCTTTTAAGCTGGTTGCTGAAGTACTCCAGGATCAACCACAGCTGTCAAACCATCAGTGATTGGAACACTCACAAATGCCATCTGAATTAACTTTATCCTCTCTTAGTTCAAAGGATGAGATAGGGAGTGGAAAAATACTCAAATCACTTGATGAAGCAGGAAGACCAGGCAGAGGCAGGTATAACCTTGAAGAAAAGGTTAACTGGGAAGAGGACAGGTTCAATGAGCTGAAGGTGGATTATCAATGATGTGTGATGGTATCAAACTGACATGACCAACCAACCAGAGATTTTTACAAAAGGTAGTTAAAAAGCACTTGGATGTCACCAAGTGCAGAAGCTTGCAATATTCTCAGATCTCACACACTTCAAAACCTGCTGGCCAGTTTTTATTATCATCCAACTTTAACTCAAGTATATGTTGGGCAGATCTTGGCTGAAGAAAAATACAGCATCTGGGGGAAATACATAAATAAGTTGTTGTTTCCTCCCTGGTGTTAACCATGTATCTACCAGAACTCTACATTGAACAATAAGCATGTCAAACTCAGGTAAAGAGGTGGTAATAACAGGTGATCAATGCAGCATTGTTATCTGTCATATCCCATGCAACCGGGTCAACTCCAACCTCTGGAACAACTCTGCTACTACCTCCGGTGACATCTCACCAACTCCTACTCTCCAAAACTCCGGACTAATTATAGATATCCTTACATACTCCCTTTGTTCTGTATTTAGTTTAGCTCCACTCTCTGTTCCCTCCGACGCTGTGTAGCACAGCTCCAGCATATAATCTCTCCGACCTCCGACTTACACTATTTACATAGCCTCCGATTTCCCTCTGTATATATACTCTGACTCTGTATGTAGATAGCTCAGCCTGAATATCACTTTAGACTCTCTCTTTCAATCTCTCTCCAGACTCTCTGATGTGTCTCCGACCAAGAAGGCCATGACAGTGCTAGGGCACGACACACAAGTCCTGCGCCAAGCCTTCACCTCTCTGGACCTCCGGCTGTCTCTGGCCATTCGATCCCCTTCGACCTCCGATCTTTGGCCAGAGTTTGAGTGGAGGAGATCCAGTCTTAACATTATCACTGCAATGACCAAGTCTTGCCCTCAAGTTTGGATGTGTAATGCAAAGATTTAACTGGCACTGTAATAATTATATCTGTAGATTTGTGGCTGAGAGTGCTAGGTGCTTGAAAGTGAATCTATTCATTGAAACTGACAACCCATATATGAAATAATAAATATTCATAGTCCTGTGTTTGATCACTCAAGGTGAATGTACCACCATTGGCAACACTTCATTCACAATGATGCCTGCCATTCACAATAACAACCTGCTCAGACAACTTTGATGATCTTTTCTTATTCATCAGCACTTGCTGATATGGCTTTGATTTATAATATGAACCTGTGTCATATCCTGTTCAATTGGGTCAACTCCAACCTCTGGATCCACTCCACTCATTCCTCCAGTAACTCCTTACCAACTCTGGAACTCCATTTCTTTGGACACATCTCAGATACTCTTATGTATTTTCCTTGTTCTGTATTTGATTTAGTCTCACATCTCTGATTCCTCCAATGCTGCATGTCACAGCTCTGGCACATATGTATCTGACCTTCATTACTTTAGTCATCTACACCTCCAGTTACTAAACTGCAGTCCCCTTCATATATATAAAGCCTGTATCAGTAAATAGACACCTTGGGCTAAATATTGACTTAGACAGTCCTCTGTTCATCTCTGGTGTCCTTCAATGTGTCTCCAGCTAACAAAGTCCATGACAGTGCAAAGATGTGACACATAAGTCCTGCATCAAGCCTTCACCCCTCCAGATGTGGTCCTTCAGATGTGTTAAAACTGGAACATCCTCCGCTCAAACTCTGGTCAGAGATCAGAGGTTGAACAGGAAGGGAGATCCGAGATGGTTGGACATCCGGAGGGGTGAAGAAGGCTTGACACAGGACTTATGCATCATGTCTTTGCACTGTCATGGCCTTCATTGGTTGGAGACACATAGAGGAACTCTAGAGAGCAAACAGAGGAATGTTTAAGTTGATATTCAGCTTAAGGTATCTATGTACTAACACAGGCTTTATATACATATATGAAGGATAACTGCAGATTAGTAACAGAGGTCAGATGACTAAAGTACTCAGAGGTTGGATAGACATATGCCAGAGCTGTGCTACACAGCATCAGAGAAACAGATAGGTGAAATAAACTAAATACAGAACAAAAGACATACTTAAGGGAATCAAAAGGAAATCTGCGGCAATGGAGTTTCATATTGATGAAGATTGTGCTAGAGGGAGGAGCAGAGTTGTGTCAGAGACACTGGAGTTGTCATGCATATGACAAGATGTGACTCTCTAGATGTCTGACCATCTCCAGTGTTCCTTCCTCTTTGACCTCCAATCTCTGACCAGAGTTCAAGCAGAGGATGACCTGGTCTTAACAACCTGCTTATACAAATTAGGTAATCTTTTCTCTTTTTATTGACGATCCCTACCATCCACTATTTACTATAGTACAAGTATGTCACTTATTTAGATCATACTTGTTTGCTAGCAGGCAGGCATTATCATAAATGAAATGTGAATGATGATGGTATGTTGCCTCAAGTGATCAAACAAAAGATGATAAATACTTATCATTTTGCACCATATAGACAGCATAATTTGTGATGAGCACCATCTAAAGGGAATGTGACAGCAGCAGATGCTGGTACACACCTGAGTTTTCAAACAAAAGACAGATTTTCATTGTTTCATAGACATTAAACTCTGCTGTTCTTAGTGTCCAAGGAGACTGAGTTCCTCTCTCACCCTGACAATCAGTACATATATCTCTTTGCATTCATCTTATCAGGGTTGCAATTAGATAATGCCATGCTGTAGTACCCCCTATGCCCTGTTTGCCTCCAGTCATCTGCACAGCCAGCAGAGTAAGTATACAAAAAAGTTTGAACAGAACATATTTCTTATTGTTTTCTTATGGCATAAACACACCCATGATGGCAGGTATTGTTTCAGGTCATGGCAAGGTCATGGTCCATTCTCAGCTTTATTATGTACTACTTTGTTGGGTAATATCTAGTGACCTCCAAAACTGTTGCAATGTTTAATCTCATCACAGTACCTGAAGCATTCTGCAATGCCATGTGGGAATTCTGCTTAGCTTTGGTGGGACCAAACAAAGTACAAACCCTTGACCCAGAGTCTGTGAAGATATGGCTATATTAAATCAGCAATACCATTGCAACAGTTTTGCACCTTTATTATTAAGGAGGTATTTAATACTTAGTATAGCCTCCTTTTGCATTGATCACTGCCTCAATCCTTCTAGGCATACTCTCAATCAGCTTTTGGCACATATTTTGTCCCATTTCTGCAGAATGCTATCCCACAACTTCAAAATTCCTTTAGGAGGGTGCTCATGCTCTGCTAGCCTTCTTTTCAGATATGCTAAATGGGATTAAGGTCAGGAGACTTTTCAGGCCATACCATGGTCCTAAAATCCTGCTGCCTTAACCACTCCCTGACCTTCTTGCAAGTATGCTTGGGGTCACTGTCCTGTTGAAAAATAATGTCAGAAGGATTAAGTGAAACAACTCAGAACCAGTAAAGGCTCTAGGTCGCTCAGCAGACAATTAGAGAGGAAGGGGGAGAGTGAGTCGACGACTTTGATACTGAGGAAGCACCAAGAGGACAAGACTGTCCTCTGGTGGATTTTATTCAAGCCTTTATATACTACATGGATGTTTGTATCTATGGTGTACTAATCTAAGATGGCCATGCTACCTGTGCATGTATTTAATGTAGCTATGATCATATGGAAGCATGCAACAGCCTTGTACATGCCTGATGTGCAAGGGTGTGGAAGAATGGAAGATCATAGATGAATAGGTCAAAGGGTGTAGTGTAGGG
>JBBPTO010002333.1:0-11150 GCA_038094155.1 Pulveroboletus cf. aberrans
CCTTGGTAGTCGATCTAGAAGAGCTCCTAATGCTTCAGACATGGCTGATGAGCACAGGACTTGATTCTTCTAGGATCAAGAGAGAAAGAGAAGAGAAAAGAGATCCAGATACAACTGGATTGATAAGGACCGAAGACTCCCACTCTGAGTGAGTGATAGATGATTGATTAGATGTTCAGCACAGTGTGCAAAACACAACTTTTATAGTCTGGGCACACCTGAGACTCTAAATAAACATAAAGAAGGAACATCCAATGTGAATCTGGTAACTGGATCACAATATGGAGCATCCGGTACATAGCATCCGGTACACTATACATATAGTAGGAATCCATCCAGTAGACAGACCGGATTGAAAAGAAACAGATACAAGGAAATGGGTACATACAAGTAGGGCAGACCAGAACCAGATTGAACATGGATAGACATGGATGCTTGATGACTTGACGATGACCTAGTGAAAGTCAAGTAGGCATAGAATAACCAGATATGGACCTAAGGGTGATGGCTCCTTACAGTGTTCACCAGATCAAAAGTATCCAGTTGAGGATGAGGACTGAGTGCAAGGAGGATGATGAGGATGATGAGGACAGCAATGAGGAAAAATGTCCCTCACAGGTTCAGATGGGATCTGATGAGTTGAAAAAGGTGTTCACAAGTTTGGAGGGTACAAATTCTATAGTCAGGGCATTTCCCTTGATTTTTGACTGACAGCTAGTCTAGCCATGACATAAAGTATCCATAATTAAAGATAGTGTCCATCATCCCATTATCAGCAGGGACAGATCACCAACAACCAAAAAAAGGAAATATGACCACCACTGCACCACATCTGGTTATATGAACAGGTGGGAAATGGCAAGTACTTCAAAGAAAAGAGAGGAAACCGGATCTGGACAGACTGGATACATATGATAGATGATGGACCAGGACCAGATTGATGATGGATAGGACACAGATGGTACATGGATTGAATGCATGCTTGAGAGAGACTGTAGACGACCCAGGAAAAGTCAACCGGACATGGATAGACTGGATATGAACCTAAGGAGATATGGCTCCTTACAGTGCAGAAGAAATCTTAATCCGTCATTCAATGTTATCCTTGCATGCTAAAGGTTGTTGGTGAAGGATATCCTGATCCATGGCCAGATCTTGCACCTTGTCTTTGGAAATGGTACAACAGGAACACAGGCATACCCCAAGGTTGCGAATATTCACTATTAACACTCTGATCAAATGGCAAGTTAGTCATATCATTCACTGTGACTTGGTACTATTCAGTGGCATACTTTTCAGGGTGGTAAGTGGAATACATGAAGATGTGAGGAAACAACCACCATTTTATTCCATCAGCACATATCATTACAATACCATGTTCATATGCATGAATAAATTCATCATCAAGAATCTCTTTCCACTGGGCATGAAAAAGCTCTTTGTGACAATGTGTGAAAAATGCGTTACTGGGGAGCTTATCTTTGCCACCATCAAATATGAAATCTTTGAAGTCATCTGGCAACTGTGCAACACCAGGTCAGAAATTCCAAGTGACTCAGAGAGATACATACCTGTTGAAAGTAGGTGACATGACTGCATAGCTTGGATGATGGCTTGCATCTCTCATTCTTGGAGTGGTTTCCAAGAAATATGTACAATGGCCATAAACTCACATCTCTGAAGGAAGTCAGCTGTGTCACATCAGACCAAAGCATGAGCACAATGATTCACCTAGGCAAATCGCACCCAGGTTCTGATGGCGCTTGCTGAAGCTGATTGTGTGCTTTGATGAATGCCCAGGAAGTGTACAGCTCATCATGAATTCAGATGTCATGATCTTTGTAAGGAGGATGCCAGTGTAATTTGTATGGCTCATAGTAAACAGGTTGGTGCAATGAAGGATCTAAGACCTTCTCTTGCACCACAGAGACCAGGGAGCAGCAGTAGAAGTTGGAAAGTGCATAGCTGCAGGGACCAGAATTGGCAGACCATTTCATGAATGGTACCAAGATGATCACAGTCTTGCACCTCCAGCCAAGGTTGTTATCCATGTCTCCCTTAACCACTGAGCCATTCAGATTGTCAAATGTCATGGAGGATAATTCATTGGTGGGTGTGAGTTTTCCTAACTTGTGATTGATGGCTATCCATTGAGTATTATGAATGTCATCAGGTTTGAACTCAGAGCTTCCAACAACAGTAAGGCAGTTTTTGAAGTCTCACCTAGACTTTTTTGTGCCTCAATTCCAGTACCAATCCACAAGGCGGAATGAGCTTGCATTTAAAAATGGGTGAAACAGGTTCTTGGCATTGGTTTGAATACTGAGCAACTTGGGCCCAGGAGGTTCTTGTAATCAAGGATTAATGAATGAATCTTTAGGATCATGCACAGGAAGCATTTTGTGATCATATACTCAGAACAATCCAAATGAGTTTTGCTGAGTTCAGAATAGCTGGCAGAATCATGGTCAGGCATAATGTGGCACCACCAATAGTGCTGATAAGGTAGATGTGACTGAGAGTGATGCTGGTGACAGTGATCTAGGGCGAGTAATGGTAGCCTCCAAAGAAAGAAGAGGCATTGGCATCTCAGGTAACATGTCTCTAAACCATATTGGAAGTTGCCTGTTTGACTGGTGAGCCCTCCTCAATGACAGCAGTAATGAATTATCCTGTTCAACAGTTGACTGGAAACCTTCTTGATGTCAGTCATCCTGGGTGGCCTGTGCAAGTGTCAGTGATTATGGTGAAGTTGCATAACAAAGGACTAAACCTGAGTATGTCCATCAAATTCGACCCCTACTTCAGTCACTGTGGCAAATCTGGAGTGTGTGTCTACAATGTGCTCATTCTAATTCTCTGATCATAATGAGGCTGCAGCATTCGAGCAGGGAAGTGACACAGAGCTATCCAAGAGATGGCATTTCTTTTGATATGCTTCTTGTGCCTGCATAAGCACACTAGATAGGCATTTCCTGCCCAGCTTACTTGCCTTTGAGTGTTTCATGAAGGCTGAACTCTGTGTGAATGAATGGCCACAGACACATATTTGAGTTGACATCTTTACAGCAGTTGTTCATTGGCCAAGAAAGCATCATCAAACTAGATGCAAGTCAATAAACATCATGGGACAACAATGACAGCAGGTACCTACACTGAGGGTCAGAATTATCTGATGACTACCCCATTCAAACTGATAGGCTCTCTCCAGTAGGCCATCTATAAGTCATTGCTGAGTTGCAAAATACCCAACCAAGTTCCAAAATTCATTCTGCCTATATATGGTAATTTTTTCCATAAACCCACCAATCAGGGCACATAAATGCACACCCAAGCATTGTGTTACTCAAATGCTTTGCTGATGCCACCCACCTAGATTGCCTTCACTATGCAGAGGAGTTGTGCCAGTGGTAGCATTAGAGTGGAACAATTTAAGTATGCAGTGATGACTCCAACAAACACCTTTGACTTGCATCCCTGAAATCGAATCATTAGTCAACATTGCTTCATCTGCATCCCACCAAATGACATATGTGATGTAGAAGTTTGCCCTTATGTTGAGTGACTTTCTTGAAGATGCCCATCACAAGCTCGAGTTCATCTTCCATGATTGTGACAGCCTGGGTGGACTCTGGCTCCTTCCAGTATATACCCATCACCTACCTACCTTGTTTGGGAAGCTTCTGGGAACAAAGAGTAGGAAGACTGGGTATGATGCACTGGTGAACCTCTAGCACTGACAAACAACTTAGAGATCACAAGGATTGGAGACAGATTCATCACTGAACACTATAGTACTGGCTAATTGGTAAATTCTCCACCTTGTTTTTGGTGTGGTGGGGAGTGCTGAAGGTATGCAAGGGCAAGAGGAGGGTAGAGGGCATGCGAGCCACATGGCACATGGGGCCCTGGGAGTGTTGACATTGGTGGAAGGGGTTTGCATCACATCACATCATCAGCATGTTGCAATCACATCGACAATGACGTGACAGTGGTCACATCACTGCAAATGTGTCATATCCCATACATTCAAGTCAACTCCAACCTCCAGAACAACTCCACTAATACCTCCAGTGACATCTCACCAACTTCTAAACTCCAAAACTCCGGACTTATCCTAGATACATTTATGTACTTTCCTTGTTCTGTATTTAGATTAGTCTTGCCCTTCTGATTCCTCCAACGCTGTGCAGCACAGCTCCAGTGAACTGCACTACCAGTGCACAGCTCTGGTTATGACTTCTCTGACTCCATCTTACCTATTTACATAGCCTCTGACTTCCTCCGTATATATACTCCAACTCTGTATGTAGATAGCTCAGCCTGAATATCATCATAGACTCCTCTTTCAATCCTACTCTGGATCCTCTGATGTGTCTCCGACCAAGAAGGCCATGACAATGCAGAGATGCAACACACAAGTCATGCGTCGAGCCTTCACCCCTCCAGATGTGATCCTCTGGACCTCCAGCCATCTCTGGCAATTCAATCCCCTTTGACCTTTGATCTCTGACTGGAGTTTGAGCAGAGGAGATCTGGTCTTAAGAAAATGCCATGTTGGTCAATAACAACTGTAGACACAGTTGGCAACATACCTGGTCAACTTGAATGATTGCTAGGAGGGCACACAAGTGATGACAGTTGTTTGGGTTGACAAGGTGGCAGGACTGATGGCTGAACATGCAAGGTGTGGCAGGATGGGGCCAGGAAGAGCTGCAGCACATGGGTGGCACAAGGCCATGTGTTGTGATGACAGGAAGCCTAAAGGCCACTATCAAGGCCATGTGATGCCAAGCGAGCTGGGACCTGGTGTGGAAGCTCAGCAAGGGGCTTGGCTGCTTGGCAGACAATGAGTGCACTGCCACATATGGTATGTTTGGTGCTGCCAGCATGCTCTCCTCATGCTCCATCCTGTCCTCTTGATGCAGTAGTTGGGCATGATGTAGCAGAGCAGAAACCCCACCCCATAGATAAGCCCATCTGTACTCGCCTAAAGTGTGCTTGAGTTATATGACATGCTTGCATAGTAAACGAGACTGGCCAGTCCTGGTGTGTTGCACCAAGTGAGCATCCACTTGTGCATGATCCATGCCACCCAGGCCATGAGGCCCATCATAAAACTTGGAGGACTTTCATGCATTTCACAGCTAGGAAACTGGTGTGCACTAGTTTCCCAGCCATTTCTCCAGTTTCCTGGAGTTTCTCATAAAATGGCACATGCAGTGCTGGAGAAAAATCTGCCCAGTAAGGCAAGTCAGTATGTTCCTTTGAAAGCAATTTGTCATCTCCCTTTCCTTTTCTCCAGCCTCTCCACACCAGCCTATCCATCCCACCAGACTGATCAACATCATATGCCACCTGATAAGACTATCTCCATGATGTAGAGATGACAGGCTGGGCCCTGCAGTGCACAGGGACATCAGTGAAATGCTTGATGTGCTGTAAGTCAGCGCTTAGTGTCGATGATCCAGCTGTGTGTGGGGTACCTTGGATCTGCAGCTCACATTACTGTCACCACAGTGGACCCATTGGGGTTGGGCAGGTCCAGGTGACCCTTAACATCATTTTCAACCTCTTCTGACTGGCTTGGAGAATCAGACTTGGCTGCCAAGCAGCAACAAAGGTATGGAACTTCACTCTGTGACCCCAGTGACTGACCGAAAACTTACACAGTCAGCCCCTCTGAACTGTCGTCATGTCTCAGCACATTTACATCTGATGTAGCCATTGGACCTGCTGTTTGTTCCCATCATGCCAACATGTCTGTCCTAGCAAGATGAATATCCCATATCACTTAATGACAACCATGCCAGGTTCAATGCACCTGTGGTGTGATATTAATCTGGTCTCTGACTCTGATGGCATGTTCAAGCTCACGCTGCACCTGATGTACTCCATTGGTGAGTCAGTATACTCTCTGTGGCCAACATATAGATCATTGGCCATCTGCCAGGCTGGTGAGGTTGTCATGCACAGATGGTAAGGCAGATGGTAATTTGGGTGGACAAACATATAGGCAGTGCATGTGGCCATTGAATCCCCAGACTTTGCCAGGCTAGCCACTGAAAGAGGGGGCCTGGCGCTGGACCTGACCCCTCTCTTCCCTGTGATCAGAGTCACAACATGGGAGTGGAAAACCTTTGGCAGGTCCATCCATCCATATCAAGTTGCTCATTTACATGCTCACCCATTCATCATACACACAGGCTTTGCAGCTGGCTGCTTGAAGGGAGTTCTTGCTTGAGCTTAGCACCTGACATGCCTTGCAAGAATCTCAGGGGCATCATCAAGGAAAATTTGTCCTTGGAGTGGATGCCAAGTGAGTGGATGGGCCTCCAAGTCATGATTACACAGTGGTGGTGCTAATTGAATTCCCATATTTAGTCTATGGATGGTTCAATGCCAACAAGCCCTCATTGTTGGACATGCACAGGCAGGTCAGAATCTGGAACTCAGAACATTGCTCTACAAGCTAGCACAGCTCCACAACAGTCTGGTGGATGTCTTGCTTATTTTTGATGGCCCACAGCACCTGGCCATCAAATTTGGCAAGCATGTTGTCAATATAGCCCCCTGGCTGACCGAATGACTGGTCGAGTTTGCCAAGGCATTTGGCTTTCCATCATACACAGTAGGATATAGCACATCAGGATATTGATGTTGTATACTCATGACACTTCCAGGCACCAGGTGAAGCAGAAGCAGAGCTGGCAAAGCTCAATTGCATGGGTGTCATTGATGCTGTGATGACAGAAGACAGTGACTCCATTGTGTTTGGTCCATTGTGCACAATGGAAGTCAGGTGAGTCTTTGTTCTGTTCGTTTTCACCACCCCCACACATTCCATTACTAACACTCCCATTCTTTTCTTCCCTTTTCACTGTGCCTTCTATTGTGTATGATGGAAGGAACAGTAATGTCACCTCAATCCCATCACCCTCCTTTGGCCAGCAGCACTCTGACATGACAACAGCACTGTGATGATGACAACACAGCAATTGTGACAGTGTGGCTGTTGTGTCGACGTTGTCAGCTCAGGATGGCTTGAATCTGAAGCTCTCACAGCCCTCACCTCAGCCTCACCACTCACCACGCGCCTGACTCAAGTTATGCACTCAACCAATCAAGCTGCACACACAATGGTGACGATGATGATGACACAATGGCCAGTGTAGCAGGACAGAGCAACAACCATGGCGCAATGATGGCAACAACATGGTGGCCACTGGCAGCACATCATGAGGAGGGTTGGGAGGGGACTGCATGATGCAGCACAACAGCACAACAACCAGCATGGCATGACAGTGTCCCTAATTGTTGCCCTCACACATCCAACCTGTTCCATTCATGCCATTGTGTGTGTTCATTGCAATTGGAAGTACATTGTCAACAGGCAATGTAACTGTAGTGTGAAGGTAAGGGCACTATGGTACATGACTACATACACTACCATAGTAATTGCTAGGTCAGCATATTCCAGCCCCAACAAGGTCTGACTCAGCTAGGATTCCTATGTATAATATTGCCTGAACTGGGCATTGGCAAGTCAAGGACCCTGACTACCATGGGACTCCCAAGCAGGTTGGGGACTAAATCTCCACGGCACAACATTAGATAAGTGGAAATAGGGTTTGTGCAAACTAGACAGAGACTCAGAAGGTCTAACCCAAACATTATGTCAGTTTTCCCTGCAACAGCTATGGTGTTGATCGATGCCCCGATGTTCAATACCATTTGAAAAGATATGCAGCACCCCTGCAAGACATTGATGCTGATCATCACTGAGAAGGAGGCTACTGATCGATCCACTCTTTTTCAAACCACTCAGGGACCACATGTTGACCAGGACATTGACATGGATGTGCATTCCTCTTTATCAGACACCAAGCTTGCCCAGATGATCAACTTGGAGGGCACCTCATGGGTCACTGAATTCACCAACACTGCACATAAATCTCACACCATTTCACTGACTCAGAAGTCCCATCCACACATTGCCTCTTCCTCTATCCAGTACCAGTTCTTCACTTCCTCCCGTGGGCCACCTGCCATCTATTGCAAGCTTCATGAGGCTGGATCCCCCTTCTGGGTGGCAGTCTTTCTTCACATCCAAAATTGTGTCTGGGCAAAAATGTCCCAGAAGCTCAGTGAAAGCAAGCCCACAAAAACCCTCTTCCATGAGATATACATTGAGGCCATCATCAGACAAATGTCCTTTTCTCTGTCTTGGAATCCAGGTCAGTGATATGATTTGGGTAGTTGAGTTTTGTAACCTACATTGAATTGACCTTTTCCAGTCAAAGTTACCCTTGACATATCAAGGATTGCGAATCTTGAGGTACCAAGGGACATGATGGTGGCAAAAGCCCTTCAGACAAGGAAACTGTTAAACATCATCGAAGTGGAGGTGATCACTACACCCATGGAGGCCAAGTTCATTCTGGCATTGATGCTCATGGTGCGTTTGTTTGTTCCCTTATAAGAATTGGCTGTTCTAACATAATCTCCTTCTAGTTTATGGCTGCATGGGTTCGCTACTGATCCCACTGCTATGAAAAAGCAGCTTTTATTGTTCTCCTACATACCATCCACAACTCCTCCAGACTTCTTTCCAAACCAGAAGACTTCACACAAGAGTTCCATTTGAAGTTGTGGAACCTCATTGACAACCATGCCAAGGGATGGGGTCTACTTCATGAACACCTCTCATTAGCTTGGGCACAGCCTTTCAGATGGTTTGGCAATCCCATCCTTAGAGAAGTTGTTCATTGTGCTCTATATGACCCCATGTACTCAGGCTGGTTTGGCTTCTTGAACAACATAAGGACAAGCAATGGTCATCACTTCTGGGCTCCCCTGCAGATTGCTTCCCCTCGCCAAGTTGAACAAGTTCTTGGTTGGGTCAGTCTCTCCAAGCATCCCACATCTGCATTCATCTTACCAACTAATGCAGATCAAAGAACTACTCAACTTCCATATCATGCAAGCAAACAAAGCTCAGGAACTACTCACTGAATATGTGCAACTGTCAGACAATTTCACTGCTGACAATTCTGTCATTAAAAAGGCAGATCACCATATGAAATTCCTTTCTCTATTATCTGGCAGCACCATGGATGTGCTTGAGTTGAATGACTTGTCCATTCTGATTGCTGGTAATGCAGATGAACTGCAGGCTTGCTTGCAGGGGTACTGGGAATTCATCAAGCGCCCCTCTCATCTTTCTTACAATGGCAGTATTGTTGAGCATTGATGACTTTTCCATTATTGTTTGTACAAGTGAGATATATATGAAGATGCCAGTACTGATAGTAGTAACTGGTGACTGAGGTCCTTCTCCATGTAGTCTGTGGGCACAGAAACTTCGCGTTTTGCATCAGCCCATACAAAAAGTGCTGTAATATTGCAAGTTGGGGCCTTCAGAACAGCCATGCAGGAAGACCCAACATTCTACCACCAATCTGAACATGGTGTGCTTTTCGTGATTCCTGAGCAGGAGATTTCAGACATCCCCTCTCTGGTTGTTACCAAGCAACCACTGAGCTCAGCCTGGGTTGGCTATCCAGCCTCATCTCCACTTTCATGTATTTCTAGTTCCCCAGCATCCACTTCACTGGGGAGTGAAAGCTCTGGCTGCCCTAGGCAAGATGCTTTCTATGGCAATGTCAAACAATTATACCAAACAAAGGTTAGTCTAACTCTTCATTTTCTTCCTTCTAAGTTGCTGGAATATTGTTATGATTTATCCCGGACTACACTTTTCCCCAACTTATCGCTTACATACGCATGGGTATAAGTCCCAACTTGGACGTTCATTTCCTTTCATCGCTGACTATGATACCTTGACTCACCATCCGCTCCGATCGCACTTCACGTGATCTTATCTCATTTGCTCAGTCAGCGATTCCTTCCATAGTATTCCTTCATGTTCTATGCTTGCCCTGAAGTACTACATGTATATAAACCCACGTCGTCGCACCTATGCTCCTCATTCTAGTCTTACCAGTTTCTACCTTGTCCTCCTTGTACCATCTTGGGAATACATTGTCCCCTTTCCGCGATACAGGCCTAAGGGTTGCCTTAAAACCTTCTTTCTCATCACCTTGTCATGACCGCTTACGCAGGAGTTACCACCGTTAACTCGGAAGTCCTTGTTGTTTGTCCTCAATCGTAGGCAAACTCCCCGTCCACCATTAACTCGGAAGTACCTTGGCTACCGTTAGCTCGGTAGCAACCTTTGTCGCTGAACCTTGCTAGTAGATAGGCTCCTTATAGACATCTTGCAATCGTCAAGCCCCGTCGCCACTCGTCCACGGTTTAAAGACCACAGTCCCACTGGTTCTACGCCTGCCCTTCCCAGGTCAGCCGTAACAAAAGACTAGAATCACCCTTCATACTGGCTACTTTCACGTAAGCCACCATTCATCCCTACCGCCCTTCATTGAATCCCCTCTGTGGGGAATCCTTTCGTACCCCTCGTAACCCACCACCTCAAGCGGAGGACTCCTCTGATGCTTCTGACCAAGAAGCACCCACCCCTGTCACGCAATCTAGCGCTCCTTTGAGATCTTCCCTGGTCGCCTCCACTGTCCCCACTGTTCCATATGCTCCCCCGCTCGCTGTCCACCAGCGCGTTGCCTTACAGAGTACCCCCCTTGCCCACGCTCCTATGTCCTCGTCCTCGAAACCCGTAGAACTTCGCCTCGCTAGGCCCAAGGCCTATGACGGGGAACCATCCGAAGCCATCTCATGGCTTACCTCCGCCCGCTCGTACATGCTCATCAACAAAGACATCTACGACACCGATCATAAGAAGATCGGCTTCCTCCTCTCATATATGAGCGAAGGCCCCACCAAACTATGGGCCGAGTTCAAATGCCACGCTGCCCTTGAGTCCGACGACTTTGGTACCCTCAAGAACTTTATCAAGGAGTTCCAAGCTGCCTTCGACCGAGGCAACACTGAGCAAGCTGCTCTCTCTTGGCTCGCTACCACCCGCTGTAGGAAACTGGAGTTCCCTACAGTGATATCCGGAGTTTTCCTGCGGTCCAATAGCCCCTATCCAGCGCTCCTACCAAACCCGAGACCGTCCGCTGCTGTTCGTCCCAATCCGAGTCAAGTCAGTTGAAGTCCGAAGGTTAGTTTTGAGT
>JBBPTO010002334.1:0-11141 GCA_038094155.1 Pulveroboletus cf. aberrans
TATTTACCTATGGAGGGGTAGAGATACCCAGACTACAGACATAAGTAAAGAGAAAGCTAGATATAGCTAAAGAACTAACCTCAGTTGCACAGTGGTAGTGGAACAACTGAGGGAGTGATTATGAAAGCGGACTGTTTAAAATACTGACGGAAATCAGAGCGCATGAACTCCGATGTAACTCCGATGTAATGTCCGGAATAGGAAATAGGAGGTCCAAAAGAGAGAAAAGACGTTACTGAGTATCGGGGCAACTCTGAATAACTCCGGAGTCAGGAGTTGTACTTTGCAGAGGAAAGTTCAGAGTTGAGTGGAACAGGTCTGGAGTAAGTTGGAGGACCTTGGAGGAGTTATATATTTTGACATCCTTCAAGTTCACCATGCTGCATATGATCAATGTCATGGTGGCAGTATCATACATTGATTCATACTCTCAACTGACTCACCATCTAATCACTCCCATCCTTTATATCAGCCCAAACCTGCAGCCAGGGGTTGTATCCATGTACATGAGGCAAGTTGTTCTGCAGAAGGCAGAGTAGTGCTTGTCCAACACATAGTGTTGTGCACGGCCCAGCTTGGCCCAGAAGCCGTGGCTCAGGCCCAGCTTTGGTCAGCTCAGGCTTATGAAAATCAAAAGCCAGGCCGCCCACCAGAGCTCTGGCTTGGCCCGCCCCAGGTCCAGCTTAAGCTGCAGCCCACCTACAATCGGATGTCTCGATGTCTCACCTACCCCCCTGTCATCCCTGCAACCTATCCATGCCATCACGTCCCCTCATGACCCCAGTGTTCCCCCACACACTATGGCTGGGACAACCACCAGCACGGCAGCAGCAGCACAGCGGTGATGCAATGACGGTGATGTGATGCGTGGGTCATGACTGTGACTACAACATGACAACATTGGCGATGGGACAGTCACCAGCACCACCAGGCGGTCACGGCCAAAGAAATGACAGTGATGTGGCAACATCGATGACGCAGTTATGGCCCTGGCACCCGCACCACAACGTGGCAATGTCAACAATGCAACAGCAACTGCAAGGATGGCCAACATGACGACGTCGGCGATGGAATGTCAAAATATATAACTCCTCTGAGGTCCTCCAACTTACTCCAGACCTGTTCCACTCAACTCCAAAGCTTTCGCCTACCAAGTACAACTCCTGACTCCGGAGTTATTCAGAGTTGACCCGATATTCAGTAACGTCCTCTTTCCCTTTCGGACCTCTCATTTCCTATTCCGGACATTACATCGGAGTTACATCGGAGTTCATGTGCTCTGATCTCCATCACTATTTAATGTGTCTGCTTTCATAATCACTCCCTCAGTTGTTCCACTACCACTGTGCAACTGAGGTTAGTTCTTTCAGCTACATCTAGCTCTTCTTTTACTTATGTCTGTAGTCAGGGTATCTCTACCCCTCCATAGTCCACAGATTTTGACAAGGACTGAGAAATCTGACACCTGGAATAGTGGCTCTTCTTATCATATTTGCTAGTCAAAGGGTAAGATGTTCATTACCCCTAGTTTGAACCCAGGCCAGTGAATCAACTTTGCTCAAATATCTGTTTCCAGGTAGAGAGAGTGACAGCCACCAGTGACTTTCCTTGTGTCTCAAATAATTCCGGTATCCCTTAAGAGTCTCCTCCTTTATTACTGTAATGTCCTTTTTCAAAGCATATTCTTTTTGCCAATTGATTGATGTAAGCAGTAAATCACCACAGACAATGTCATCCAATGAGACCTGCTCCATCTCCTCATCAGACTTCTGATGCAGATGAGTGATAGTGCTGAGTATCAAGCCTGGCATCTGAAGCTCAGGCTGTTGCTGTAAATAATCCATGGCTGAAAGCTACATTTTATTTACCCTGACTTTTCACTTTTACAAGTCAAAAATGCTTACTGCTTCCTTCATTAGGTCAAATTTTACCTCTTTGGCTTCTTCAATGCCATATTTATATCTCTTGACATCCTGTATATGTGCCCAGTGTCTATATACAAGCACTTGAGACTGGTCAGCAGTGCCATTGATGATCATTGATGCAGCAGGAAATTGTATGGTATAGTTATGCAGGGGAAAGGATTGTAATTGACTGGCTGTTTTTGCATGTGGAGTAATTTTAATTGAAGAGAATTTCCAATGCTGGGTAAAGGGTCTTTGTTATTGAGATGTGCCTGGCCACAGTTTCATGCTTTTCACTATTGTGCATTTTCTGAAAGCATGCTGTTCACATCACTTGTGGTGAATATAAGTTATAAACAAGTTTAAAAATGAAAGAAACTGAAATTTTGAACAATCAACATCATTTTACATTCTATCCATCCAGGGGGCTGGAAGAGTCTAAGTCTATTAAATAATTTCACTCAGGTTGGCCAGTGTGTGAGAAATACAGCAGACTGGTGAGGTGGTTTTCCCATGGTGCCTACTTACATGAAACTGAAAACAATTTTCACCTACAGAACTCCAAAGAACGTTGGATGAAGGTCACAGTTATGTAGAGTTTTGGTCTTGCTAAGTGTTAGATACTCTGCTTGTTGGAAACCATGAATGTCTTATTTGAGTCTTGATCAAGTGATCTGGAAAAGGGATACTATTACTCTGAAAGTCATTCCTCACATTAGTCAAGTTTGGCTATCTCATATACCACATAATTTTGTGCAACTCACATCTTATTCTTACTAACCATGTCCTTGGAAAAAATTGATTGGCAAATTTGACTATTCTTTCATGCTACAAGGCTTTTCAAGGTGCTAACCATTTATCCAGTTGTAACTGACCAAGCATGGGAATAGACCACATTGCTTGCTGAGGAAGCAGTATGGGTCAACCACCACCACAATTGATAAGATGCTGAACTTTTGTGCAGAGCTCAGGGGTGAAATGTTACCAGACTCACAAGATCAACAATCTTAAAATCCTGTGTGTTGTCATTGAGTTGGTGGTGAAGTTTCAGGTCAAGATGGCAGCAGAGATCTTGGTTGAGGAGTTGCTTGGCAAGCATGTTGTGGTTCAACAATTCATTGATAAATGTCAGTGGAGCAGCAAGGTTGTCCCAAATATCAGTATCTCATCCATTACCAACCTTAGAGAGGCTTGATGGACTCAGTTCAAAGGAAGCCTGTTCATTGTTACCAAACATCCAGTTGCCACCCTTATTTTCAATCCTGCTGATTCCACACCAGATGCCACCATCCACATTGAAAACAAACCTGCCCTGCCATCAATCCTGCAGATGCCTTGCTTGTCATCACTGCTGCTATTGAAACCCCACCAATCAAGAAACATGTTTCTGCTTACACAGCCAATCCCATCTGAGCCACAGAAATTGAGAAGCAAATGAATACCCTCAAAAGTTGCCAATGTGACCCACACCACCACTCTGAAACCCATCATGCAATGTCAGAAAGCACCACTTCAGGCAGCAGTAGTCATACCATCAGCAGGCCCCAGCCAGAAACCAGGTAGCAATAAGTGATATTTGCCTGATATGACTGAAGGCAACTGTGATGATGCCCACATTAACAAAGGATCAGATCTGGGCAAAAAATGATCAGTGACATGTTAGTGGATTCTCTGGTAAGGATAGAAATGATAAAAAATTGTGGCTAAACAAGAGAGTGATGTACACCAAAAGATGTACTTCCAGCCTCTGAGTTATTTATTGCTCATAAAACTTCTCTTACCCTCACTTTCAACAGAAATGTACTTTCTGCCAAGCCAAGAATCTCACTTGCATGGCCCTGATGATGAGAAAAGGCAAATTGAAGCCATGCAATCCTTGTACCACTTGGAAGACAAAATGTGGTGTTCTTCAGGACCTTTCCATGATCATCAATCAAGATAATAGGATCATGCATGCAGAGAAAAGCTGGGGACATCTGGTCTTCTGATTCAAGAAGCATGATAATGATCTTTCTATCACTTCTCCAGCATCAAAATGTTTCATACAGGTGCAAAAAGATGATGATGATCTTTCCATCACTCTGTCTGCAGTATTCCAAGCAGGCAAAAGGCAAAAGGAAGGCAATTGTGAGTGAGAGTGAAGACACTGATGGTGGCCTGGACACAGAGGACAAAGGCCTGTTGGTATGTATCCCTTGTTTGAAGGTAGAATGTGCCATGATTTGCTTTATAGCCAAACAATCCTGGTGTTTTATCCAATCCAGATGCCATGGATGTTAATGCAACTGATCAGGATGCCACCCAACAAAAGTTGCCAGAAATGACAGCATCACTCAAAGATGTCTTGTGGCAAGCAAATGAACTGGATGCTGTGGTGCAAGAACAGTCTGCCCAGATTTCTCTTCTTTCTCAACAATATGCTTTGGAGTTGGAGATGCTGAAGAATATGCACTGTGTTCATGGCCAGGAGCCACATTTCCATGAATTTACATTACACCATCAATTATCACTTTCATGTAATAGATTGAGATCTACAAAGAAGAAAATTGGACTCAGGCATATACATGTGTGCTAGCTGGTCCTGCAGCCTTGCTGAAGTCCTCAGACCGGGGGTAAATTCTGAAATCATGTGCCACCAAGAAAGACTCAGCTTGTCATATCTGTGACAACTCCAGTCCCTCCAGAACCAACTCCACTTGTATCTCTGGTGAGAACTCACCAATTATGTACTCTTGTAACTTCAGACCTATGTAGATATCTCACATGACTCCCTTGTTCCCTATTTAGTTAGTTCTCATGCTCTGTACCTTTCTCCAATTCTGTGCAGCACAGCTCTGGCAAACTGCACAACTGGTGCACAGCTCCAGTTCATAGATCCCTGACCTCCATTTCATTACTCATCCATTACAACTTCATTACAAATCTGATGCTCCTTCATACTATATATTCTGTATCATCTCTGCTGTACATATCCAGTCATAATATTGAATTGAGTACTCGATGTTCTCTCTCCTCAATCAGCTTGATGCTTGACTCTCTGCTGAACTCTAATGGATATCTTCATCCTCCTCCAAGTCTAGATGACTCAACTCTGCACCTCTGACCCTCTGCAAATACAGGACCACAACCATGAGACTTGAATAGTGGCACACCACATAAGGTGAAGCCAAGGTCCTACCACTGGCTCCGGAGTTTGCCCACACAGCTCTAACACAGCCTTGCTCACAAGATGAATATACAACCACTAATGCCTTCACTTTCAGAGTAAGATTTTGTAATGAAATATAGTGGTGTGTGTTTACTGAGTCATATTAGGCAGCTTGGAGACCTCAGAAGGGAGCTATTGAAGGCAAAGGAAAAATGTGCAAGGCTGGAACTAGAAATCACCGAGACTCAAGAGGAAATTTTCAGCCTCATAGAACACAAGAATAAAGCATACACAGTGAAGGAAGATGATGAAGAGTTAGATAAGAATCATCAGTTGCTTCAAGTATTCATAATCACCTTGCAGTTTCTGCATGAGTGTGTGGAACAAATGTTGAAGGAATTTGATGCCCATCAAAATCACATGCAAGAATGGAGGGGCAATCTTCTTGAGCACCATGGACATGCTCAAGTCTTCATGGGAAGCTTCATCATCACCTACCCAGGATTGGCTGTGGGTGACTATGGTGTTGGGACCCTGAGCGGACTATTGAAAGGTCTTTAAATATTGACAGCTCTCTACATTGAAATATTTGTGCATGTCCTTTTATATGTGAAAATATAATAAAATTGTCCCTCTTTTCACCAAAAGAAACTTTCAGGGGTTGAAAAGCCATGTGAAGCAGCAATAATCTCCCACTCTGCTCAAAGATCTTGGCAGAACACACTAGCCACAATGACCTATGCCCTTGCAAGTCATGTCTTTCCTTGCAGAATGACAGGGAGAGCTGTTCTTCCATGCCACCTGCCTTCTGCAAGCGATTAGTATGCCCAGGGTTAGCCAAATAAACAAGAGGCAATGGATTTCTTATTTCACTAAGGAAGTAGTAAGGTATCAGAAGCTTATATCACTGCTGACCTACAATGTTCTCTCAGGAATTGGTTCAAATTGTTTCATTAACAGAGGCTTTACTACAATCTGAGTCTCAGACATTGTTCTAGCACTCCTGGCAATATTTTACATGACACTGAAGGACATGATATTCCTCAATGAAGTCCTGAGTCAGAATGCACTTGTGAATAAATTTTTAGAATGATCAGTATGGAACACAGTGATTCTGAAGTCTCCTCTACCACAGAATTAGGCAACCTCTCCACATATTGAGAGAAGGAGTTCAATAGCACTCATTCAAACTCCCCAACATCACCAAAGAAGTAAGATACTGACACAGGTCCTGGCCCTACTCACCAAACGACAAAATAGCATAGGGTTTCTGGGTGGAAGAAGGCAAAGAGGATGCATCAAACCTATTTTTTCACCCCAGTGAGTTATTCAGTACAATTTATCCTCATGGTCATTCAGTGGTAGCAGAAATTCAGGTACTGTGAAACTAAAAGGTTGACCTGCAGAGCAATAAAATCAAGAGGAAAATTCAAGTTGTGTGACAGGTGTACCACATGAAAGGTCAAGTGTGGCATGCTAGAAGACCTTCTGGCCATCATCAATGGTAATGGGCAGATAATTCATGTGGAGAACAGCTGGAAGGATTTGATATCCTGCCCCCCAAAAATGCCAAAAGCAAGGCAAAATGGTTTGAGTGGCAGGGAGAAGAAGCACCTGCAAGTTAGACAAAAAGAACCAATTGAAGAAACCAGTGATGAAGACAATGTAAACACATATACAGAACTAGACCTTGTGCCAGTAGAAAATGTCTACCAAACTCATGATTGCACTACTTTTACCAGGTTCCAGAAATAGGTCCATCAAATGCTTCAAAAGAAGGACCCTCACACACTGAAGTAAGTATTATCACAAAGTCATACATTCATCAATGACAGTATGTTTAGACTACAGCCAGAATGGAAATTGACAACCCGGAAATGATGGCTGATTGGGAGCACAATGTAAGAGTGCTCCATGCCATGATTCAAAAAATAAACTTCTGTACAGGTGAAATGGCAGAGATCAACAAAACAAAACGATGAGCAGCTAGCTTCTCTTCACAACCAACTTAATGAGCAATTGGTGAACACTGCTGATGAATGACCACAACTGGTGGGCCATATGATGCAAGAGCTTACCTCAGCTATGATTCAAACCCTTAGCAGAAGGGGCCATCTGGTGAAAGAAGCATCCAGGGTACAACAAGAAATAAGATCAATGAAGGAAGGACTTATGACTGTTACAAAAAAGTCGGGCAGGTAAACAATGCACCAGATATAGAAAATGTCCACATCCCATGCTTACCAATGCTGGAGTGGCTGAAAGGGGGGGTTGATTCAAATATTGACATCTAGTTGATTGCAATGCACAATGTACATAGTCTATATTTTCTCATTTTGCTGCTTAATAACTTTTCTAGAACTCTCCCTCATGGGACACACAGTCACATATTCCAAATAATTCACCTACATGGAGAATGATGAGCCATATCCATCCGCTTTGGAGAGGGCATCAATTGTTTAATAAATTTCACCAAGATGGTCATTAATGCGACTCCTTGGCAGATTTAATATTAATAAACTGCAAAGTCACAGGAAAAATACCAACTATCAATTCTGCTGTTATCCATCATATTCAAGCACCTTGGACCATTATTACTGCTCAGTAAGCCATAATGGATCCAAATGAGGCATTATGTAGTGCCATGTAGGTCACTGGCAGTCCATAGCATAGGATGTATTGGTCTGCCAGTGGTACTGTAGAAGTTTTAAACGATTTATGAAGCAAGTGTAATGACTGAAATTGTTTCTACCCATGGTATAGATGTAGAGGCAGTAAGTTACAGGTGTTACCTTTTTTCTCCAGATCAGTGAAGTATCGTGATCATCAGTGGTGCACACAGTGCTGATCTGAAATGAGATCCCCCAACCTTCTTCCAATGTTTCCTATTGCCATATAGAGCTAGACTTCAACATTGTGTTGAAGTATCACTATAGCTCTGATGAAAGTCATCATATTGTGTCATCAGATGCTGTCAAATTGTAGAAGCATCTGGGGCATGCATGCATGGAGATGGGTACATACTTACCCCCTATATAGAATCAGAATAAGGGTTTGTATTTTCTGTGGCATTCAGATGCTTCACAAATCCTTGCACATTATCCACTGAAATACCTTCAGGAGTTTGTAAAAAGGAGATTGGATTGTGTTAATGTTGGAGCTTGTGTACTACTTCTAAATATGATTGATATGGGAGATAAGTTTTTTTTTCTTGGGTATGGGGTCCCACAGTCCCAAAGACTGCAGGATGTGGGTCATGTACAAAAACAAAAGATATATCCATCTCAAGTATCTGAAAGTATGGGATTCCAGGGTTGTGTAAACTGCCAAGCTGTATGTTTGATGCATGCAGTTCTGAGAGGTGCCTGACACAAGTTTCAATGACATTCATCTGCTGCTGCATCCTTGATTCCTCAAGAACTACCTTTTCTATCTCAAGAAGAAGGAAGTTTGGGTTCTGTCTCCTCATCTGTATCTCCTCATTCATTAGATGGACTTTTCCCTCCAAAAGGGTCAACTTTTCCTTTATGAGTTCTAGAATCTCAGAGACATGTTGTAGTGCAAATGAGGCTTGATTTTCAGCAGGTGAGGAATAACCTTCCAGGCCAAGAATATGCAGCATGGTTGAAGACTGTGACTTATGATCCTTTCAGTGGAGATTGGAATTGCCTACTAGCAAGTGACCTTACAGGCAACCAATGCAAAAAGCCTCATACACTTGCTGTCATTGTGCAAAGTTGTCTGCACAATGGATTCCACCAGTTATTGCCCAGGTGGTTATCATGGTCAGGAACACAGTCATTGACTCAGTGTTTTCAAGGACTGTTCAACATGACTTCATCAAGTGGGTGAATTTCATCCAAGTCTAATCCATTTAATTCTTCATCACTCTTGCCTGCAAGTTGAGTGATAGCACTTGCAATAATTGAAGAGAAATGATGCCCAAGGTGCTCTTCAGCAATGCACACAGCTGACTCCTACTTGGGTTGACTTCAAAATATTCAGCAAATCAAATATAAACCCACTGCTTCTTCTCAAATACCCCACTTCAATTCCATCAACTTAGATTTCTCACATTGCCTATGGAAATCAATTGCAGGATTTATCCTCCTTGACAAGAGGTTGAGCACTTGCTGACATTTATTTGGTGGTGGAAAGGGGTGTGTGACATAGTTGTGAGGTGTTGACGGCAGCTTACACTGTTTTACTCAGGCCATGGAGCTGGATAGCTGGGTACTCAGATCTAAGAAGATGATAAAGATGGTAATGAAGTGTGATGAAAGATTTGGGGCCTTTAAACAGGTGGCAGATGCAAAATATAGTCCAGGGAAAGCTTAAAATTGCTAAGTACTTGGGCTAAAGATCCTATATTACTAATCTGCCAATGCAGTCGATGATCCATATACCTTGCTGTTTAATCATGCCAGATGGGTAGTGCAGATCACTGAAATCACTGGTTTGATAATGTTGTCAGTCTTTTTTCAAGTTGATTATTGTCCTGTGTTGTGGTGCTTACCCTATGTGTGGTTTTTTTTTTGACTTGCTTGCACTCTTTTCAACTTGCCAAGTAATGAGATTTCTGTGAGAGAGCAATATTCTAGGCACTCAAACACTATTATGATATCCCCTCTTTTATTTGCAAAATCTTACCCCTCATGTAATAAACATAGCAAATCCTTTTCCCCTTCACCAGACTGACCCCAAGCCAATCCAACATTTCAAGCAAATTGACCCAGAGTTGTAAATAAGGTTAGATTTAATGTGCTGAGTTCTAGGATAGCTTCTTCATAATCTCCAACTGTGAGCACAAGATGGTATCACAATATTCATGTTTTTGGATCTCACTTAATGGTGCTTCTTGGTTGGTGATGAGGGTAGTTGTTGTGAGCATGGAATATCAATGTTTCAGGACCTTGAGTAAATCTGAGATTTCATCATTCTTGCTCAAAGTCTTCATCAAGAACTTTCCAGCGAGACACAGTTCCAGATGGACCAGGGCAAGCTAAGCATTCAGGAACTGAGCAATCTGTTGAGTTACCATCAACCAGGCCCACACTCAGTTTTTAAAATCAGAGTGAAGCAGGGTAGACTTTCTGTGGTCTATACTCATCAGTCATGCTGTCAATAACCATACTCTGGGGAATTACCTCATGTTCTTGCTAATGCCAATGACATATTGAATCAGCCAACCTGATGTTGAAGGAGAGGTGAAGTAATTTGAATTACATCTCCATGATTTCTTGTTGGTTTGCCATTGTGAAATGAGCAACTCTTGGACAATATTTGTAAATTCAATTATTTCAGCAGATTTAGAGTTCAAATGACACAGGGTAACCTCACCTGTCTGTTTGGTGAAATCAGTCCTGGCAAGCCCCAACAAAGGGTGAGATCATAGTGATCAACCATAACAATGGAGTTGGCAAGAACTGCTGGATCCCACTTTCTCATAAATGAATTCAGGTCAACTGGTGGAAATTTGATATTTAAACAACTTTCAAGCATCATGTGTTGACTGTTACATCTTGTTACAGCTCCAAATCTAATAAGGTGTCGATTTCTAAGCCTCCCTCCTTGAAGCAGGCCCTGAGTGATTGAATGAACATCAAAAGTCATCACTTTCTTTTTCTCAAATTGGATTTTATTCTAGATCAGAACCAATGCATTCATGCATGCATATATATATATGCATGGTGACTTCAGATATCTCCTATATATTTCTTTTTTATTCAAAAAAGTAACAGGAGGATTGTTACAGTCACTTTCACACCCCTTCCGACATTTTTGACCCTTCCAACACTTCCGACCATACTTAGAATATTTGACTCACTAGAAGTGATGCTTCCGAACTCGGAAGCTCGGAAAGCTCGGAACCGCAGGAACCGGAACCTCGGAAGCACTGAAAGCACAACCGTCCAACTGGGACTTTGTATTTCATCATGCAAACCCTTCCCACTCATACAGCACATCATGCTATGCATTCCAGACCTTCCTAGAACATTCTTATGTCTTCCATGCATCACCCATGACCCTACCATTACTTTATACCCTTACCCTACACATGTATCATCTTCCATTCTTCCACACCATGC
>JBBPTO010002335.1:0-11139 GCA_038094155.1 Pulveroboletus cf. aberrans
GCATGGGTTGGAATGGCATTGGATATGCTACCAAGATTGATGGTAGGATGGATGGGGACCTATACCTTCAAATTTTGAAGGATGAACTACAACAAACCATGCAATTCTATGGTCTTAATCCTCCTGACATCATCTTTCAACAGGACAATGACCCCAAGCATACCTGCAAAAAGGTCAAGGAGTGATTAGAGGAGCAGGATTTCAGAACTATGGGATGGCCTGTACAGTCTCCTGACCTTAAACCCATTGAGCACATCTGGAGTTATCTGAAAAGGAGGCTGGCAGAGCATGAGCACCCCTCTAAAGGAATTTTGGAGTTGTGGAAGAGGATTCAGGAGGAATGGGATAAAATACAAGCTGAGGAGTGTCAAAAGCTGATTGAGAGTATGCCTAGCAGGATTGAGGCAGTGATCAAGGCAAAAGGAGGCTATACCAAGTACTAAATATCCCCCTAATAATAAAGATGCAAAACTGTTGCAATGGTACTGTTGATTTAATATGGTCATATCTTTACAGCCTGTGGGTCAAATCACATAACCCAGAGGCCCATTTGTAGCTATAGGTTTGTACTTTGTTTGGTCCCACCAACGCTAAGCGGAATTCCCATGGAATATTGCAGGGCACTTCATTCACTGAGTTGAAGTCAAACATTGCAATGGTTTTGGAGGTCACTGTACATCGTAAAGGAACCCCATCTAACTGCCTCTTCCTGATCCAATGGAAGGGCTATACTGCCAAAGAAGACTCATGGGAACCTGAGTGGAATCTGAAACATTCTAAGGCTGCCCTGACAGATTATAAGAACTGTCACCCCTCCACTTTTCCCTCAGAACTGTCGCCCTCATCACCTTGCAAATATGACCATGTCACCCCTCCACAACATCACCTTCATTGCTGATGACATTGAAGAACCCTCTACCTCCATTGTTAACTCCTTGTCCATGGTCTCCACCTTAGAAGAGACCCTCTCCAAGACCTCCACCTTCATCGAGCCCATTACTGACAAAAACCATGCCCTGTTTCGCACCTTTGCAGATGCTGGCTGGAACAGCCTTTCTTCTGACTTTCCATTCCATGCCCCCCCTCACAGAGATTCCTAGGCTCCCTATACCATACCCTGTCTATGCCATAGACCTTCCTATCCATGCTCATTGTCTCTGCTCTACCACAATCCCAAATCCTTATATTGCTGAATACCATGATTACATCTATGATAGATGCATGGCCATCGCCATCAGTGCCCACCTTGATATGAGCTCCCCCCTCTACTGCCTAGTCCACCTACTGTGGCAGATTGGCTGCCTTAACTTTTTGAACCATCCCACTGCCATCGCCATCATAGGCAAAGCCAACCTCAAACTCAACGACCTTGCCCACCAGCTCAAGTTGGGAGAGTTCCTAGCTGACCTTGATTATTACCTTGCTGAGACCAATGCCCAGTTCATAGAACCTTTGCCCATTCCAGTTCCAGTTCCTACCCTGTCAATGACTGCCATCATTTTCCCTGCTTCATCCACACCATCCATATTGTTATTCCTGCTGGCTGAAGAAGCCATCCATTTTATGAACCTGATTGAATGCCATCACGCCCAGGACTGAGGAGAACTTGTCCTCACTTCTGATGACCTCCGCCATTCCCAGAGTTGTTTTCTATGCCACCGCCTTGGCCACTTTTGAAGGCAATGTGAGACCTACCAGTGCCCCACCTACCTTCAATGGGCCCCCAGCCACAACCAGCAGAAATGCCCTCTTCAATGCCCTCCTCCTAGGCCCTCTCCCTCTACCTTCCCCACTTCCCAAAGATTATCTTCATCATCATTGTCCCAAGGAACTCTGCTGTCAAGTCCTGCATGCCAATGTCCACAACAAACTGCTCGTTTCCCTACCTGATGCTGCTCCACACCCATATCAACATCCACCCAGGAGCTCCCACCTATTGACAAGAGGGAGGATGAAGGAAACTTTGAATTCAACAATGCTGCCATGTCTAACATGACTGGTGAGCCTTATGGAGACTATCAAGATTTTTGAAGTACAGTGACTTCAAGTCTACTAAGGGGGTAATGTTACAATTTACCTCAGACTATGCTTTTTCCTTGAACTTATCACTTACATATGCATGGGTATAAGTCCCAACTTGGATGTTCATTTCCTTTCATCGCTGACTATGATACCATAACTCATCATCCACTTCCATCACATTCTATGTGATTCTACTCCACTTGCTTCATCAGTGATTCCTTTCACCATAGTCCTTCACATTCCATGCCCGCCCTGAACTCCTTTACATATATAAACCCATGTCATCACATACATGCTCCTCAGTCTAGTCTTACCTTTCCATTCTCTGTACTTCTACCATCACCCCAGAATACATTGGTGTTCCCACTCCTTGATACAGGCCCAAGGGTAGCCTTAATACCTTCTCGACTCTCATCACTGTGAACCATCCTTAAGTGGGAAGTCTCCATCGTCAACATTGCATAGAGGTCTTCTCTGTCACCACCCTTCAAAGGGAAGTCCTTGTCATCTGTCCTGAATAGTAGGCAGACTCCTTGTCTACCATTGAAAGACAGATAAAATGGGTGAGATGCAAACCACTGGACTAGTCCAAGGTAGACAATAAGTAAAGAAGGATACAAGTATTACTCGTCCCTAAGGGATTTCTAAAGGTTGTAAGGTGAGAAGGGGACAGGATCAGGCATTCTCTGTGAGTTTGAGAGGGATCTGGGGTATATCTGGTAGGGATCCAGTGCATATCCAGTAGTGAGCGTTCACTGGATCAAAAGTACCCGGTCAAGGACAAGGAGTGTGAGGAGGACAAAGAGGATAATGAGGACAACGATGGGAAAACATCCTGCAGAAGTCAGACAGGAATCTGATGAGTCAAAAAAAAGGTGTTCACAATGTTGGAGGGTACAAATTTTATAGTCAGGGCATTCCCCTTGACTTTTGACTGACAGCCAGTCTAGCCATGACATGAAGTACCCGTAATTAAAGATAGTGTCCATCATCCCATTATTAGCAGGGACAGATCACCAACAATAAAAAAAGGAAATATGACCACCACTGCACCACATCTGATTATACAAATGGGTGGGGAAGGGTAAGTACTTCTAAAAAAAGGGAGGAAACCAGATCCAGATGGTACCAGATACATACAATAGAGGGTGGACCAGGACCAAATTGATGACAGATGGGACATGGATGGTACATGGCTTGAATGCATGCTTGATAGAGACTGTAGATGATCTAGGGAAAGTCAACCGGACGTGGATAGACCAGATATGAACCTAAGGAGCTACAGCTCCTTACACCTTAATGCAGTAGTATCCTCAGCCATCATTACATTGGTAGCATCCTTCATTGCTGAATCTCATTCATAGGAAGGCTCCTTGTAGACGACTTGCAATCGTCAAGCTCCATTGCCCCTTGTCCATGGTTAAATCCAAAGTCCCCCAAAGGTTCCACATCTACCCTCACTTAGGTCAGCTGTAACATTCATGGCATGTAACTGGTCATGTGCCAACCCATGTGACTGACTATACAATAGACTGTGTGACAGACCATGTGATTGAGCATATAACTGATCTTAAGTCATGTGATCAAAGTTTATGTGACCCCCATTTGTACATGAGAAATTGTAAGAAAATAATAAAAAATCAGAAGAAAAATACATATTGTTTTATAAAGTATGTCAGAGATGTGTCACATCATAATACATGAAGGACATTTAGAGATCTGCATATATGAATATGTGTGGGTATGGATACAGGTTGTGAATTGCCTGTCTGTCAACCTGTGACCCTTACCCATGGATACACCCATGGATACCCACACATATAGTGTTGCTGTGGCTCAGCTATATGGTGAGTGCTGTATTTTGGCTTTTGCCAACTTGGGCCAACTCAAGCCACCTTCTTGCTGGGCCACCCATTATCTCCCTCTCCCTCTCACACTCCTGATGCCCACTTATTCCCCCACCTTGCCCTTGCCACCTCCCCTTCACACAACTGCATGATGATGACATGGCAGCCATGGCATCATCGTGTTGCCATGTTACCATGTTGCCCCCTTTCACCCTCTCACCCTTGATCTCATGCTCCCACCAACCTAATTCTCTCATCTTTCCTTCCCCCTCTGCCTCTTCCTTGCTGTCTTAGGTGTCACCACCCCTTCAACCCTGCTGTCACCCTCCTGCTGTCCACCTCATCCTGTCACTCTGCCATTGCACCTGCTGCCCCTCCCTCACATGACCGCACAACAACAATGTGGTTACCGCATTTTTGCAGTAGCCACACTGTCATGTTGTTGTTGCTGCATCACTGCCACTCACTCTCATCCTCTCTCTCCCACTACCCATATTGCTGTCCCACTCACGTGGCTGCATGATGACAGCATGATGGCCTGTTGTCATTGTGCCTCTGTGTCACTGCCCCCTTCGCTGCCTTACCATCTTGTCCTTGGCCTCCTGCCATCTGCCTCATCTTCTTGCCTTGCCATCACACTCACCCTCTCTCTTGCATGACAATGCAATGATGACATGGCAACCAGGTTTTCATTGCAGCCATGTCATCATCATGTTGCCATGTCACCACCCCTCTTGCCCTCTTGCTGCCCAACTTGTCCTCTCACCTCGCTGTCACTCTCACACAGTCATGCAATGACAACATGGCAACCATGTTTTCATGGCAGCTGCATCATCACCATGTTGCTGCCCCTCTCACCTTTCATTCTCTCACCTCACCATTACCCTCACACAACTGTGTGACAACAACATGGCAACCACGTTTTCATGGCAGCCATGTTGTCCTCATGTTGCTGCCCCTCCTGCCCTTACTCTCTGGTCTGTGTGTGAGCAGCTGTGATGGCAACAGGACAGACAGGCATGGGCAGGGGCCTGAGCCTGAGCCTAAGCCAAGCTGGGCCAAATGAAAGGCCTTAGAGCCAGTTTGGGAAGACTAACTGAGTGTACAACAGTGCTATGACAATGCACAGACTGACATAACCCTGAAAATGATGGTGATGATGCCTGGTTGGCCACAGATAGATGTGCTATAGGTACTCAAGTGCAAACCCATACCTGTACCCATATCTGCAGTGTGGGTATGGGTTTCTCACAGGTACAGGTATGGGTATGAGCTTGGATACCTGCAGATTTACCCATGCTGATCTCTAAGGACATTACAAGCTACTCAACAGGTGCAGATTGTGCATACAGATGTTAGAGGTCTAATCCACCCTCAATCCTGTCAAGGATACAGATATCAGCCCCCATTGTTGACAACTATTCTCATCTTCCTTTTACAGTGACTCACAAAATTGTTCCGATTTTTTGCACTTTTAAATGGATTGTTGAATATCTCTGCATCAACAACAGGGATGAACAAAGTGTCAGTGTATGAAGGAGGGTGTTGATTCTTGGCTAACTGCTAATAAAATAATTATTGAATTTCAATTAATCACCATGGAGATATATGTAATTCAACACTGTCACTTATTGGAACAATTATGTGAGTGTGGTTCAAGAATATAATTTAATACTTGGTATGATCTCTTTGGCCTTGATTACTGCTGCAATCCTTCTAGGCATGCTCTTAATCAACTTCTGACATGCTTCTGGCTCTATTCTCTTTCACACCTCTGCAACTCTATTTCATATCTCTCAAACTCCCTTTGCTTGTGTTGAATATTGGCAAAGTTGTTTTTTGATGTGATGTCAAATATTCAATTGTATTTAGGTCTGGAGACTGTGGAGGCCAATCCAGAAGAGTGATATCATTGTCCTTCATTCACTCCTTAACTCTTTTGAAGGTATGCTTGGGGCCATTATCTTGTTTAAAAATGAGATCCTTCAAAGAAACTTCACTTTTATCCATGCCAGATAGCAGGTTGTTCTCCAGGATGTCCACTTACTGCTTCGCATTCATGTTTTCCTCAACCTCTGTGAGTATTTCTGTACCCTTCCAACCCATACAGCCTCATACCATGATGTTTTCTCCATCAAACTTGAGTGTACTTTCAATGAACCTCCCTTTCAATCAATCCCTCTCCAGCCATTTTCCAAACTCATTACATACCATCTGATGTGATCCTGTTTATTTTAGTCTCATCTGACCATGTTATCCTTTTCCAATCCTCCACAGTTCACTCTTTATACTTCAAACCAAATTGTGAGAACTTTCTTCTATGAATTGCACAATGAAATGATATTTTCTTCCACACTACAGCCTTTAATTAATTCTTTCTAAGGATTCTTATAACCATTTCTGAGAAGCCTGGAGTAGAGTTAATGGTATTGATGTATTTGACAGCCTGAACAGCATTGAAGGCTTTTCCAGCCATAATTTAAGTAACAATAGGCTGCTGAAAGGAAGAAGAAAGCTTTGAAGTACATTCAGAAAAATGAATTGATTGATTGAAAAAGGCATTCTGAAGTACCCTGGATATAGTAGACTTGCCAACTCCAGACTTGGAGGCAATTTGGTAAACTGAATGACCATTGGAAGCAAGAGAATGTATATTTTTCTTTCAAGCAGGGGTGATGATATGCATGATGGGATTATAAGGTTTTGAGAGTATTTATCATGTTTAAATAGTTTGACTATAGATGCAATGATCCATAACATACAGTCATCCACCAGCATTTGTGCCACTACCAGCATTTGCACCAGTGTGATAAAATACAATATTCTCCACTACTACCTAGTGCTACTATTGATGGAATTATTGAGTCTTGTCTACCAAGTATTGGATATGAGCAAATAAATATGTGAATCACAGTGGATGAGATCAATTACCCAACTTTTGTGTCAGAAAACAGGCATTTTCATATACATGATACATTCTGAAGATGAGCTGAAACTTTGTGCCCTAAAAACCTTATTGCCTATAGGGGCAACCACCAGGCATGTTTGTATAATATATGTAATATTTGACAGATAGTACCATCTCATCTTGCCACATGCATGCCAGTAACACATGTTGGGGAGCATCACTTATCATCTTATCATGGCAATGATTATCCTAAAATGGCATTTGATCCATAGCAATGGCAAATTTATAGCACAGTTCATCATCTTTGACTCCTGAGCCTAAAATGGTGGATTGCGCATACTCAAAGACTAAGAAACAGAGAGTACAGGCTGAGAAACAGGAGAAAGCAGTAGCTGAAGCAGTCAAGATATTTCAAGAGGAGATGAAAAAGCCAGAAGAAGAGAGGCAGAGCATATGACTGATTTGTGTGGCTGTCCAGAAAAAGCGGCAAGCCAAAGCAGGATACCAGAATATCAGGGTCAGCCATGACACTGTCTGCAGATGAGCAAATGAAAGAAGAAGCAAGCATCAGAAGAGCATATAAAGAAGAAAAATCAATGTGCTGAAGTGAAAGTGACATGGAACAAAGCAGAAAATGGGTGACTGGAAAGAAACAGGGTTTGATGGCTTGAACACAAGCAGGAGGTGATGATCTGAAAGGCAGAATGGGATTTGGCTAAGCTAGAGAGTGGATGCACTGGATGGAAACATCCTATGTTGACTGGAATTGAGCCAGCATCAAAATGGAGGACTGAAGATGCTGGCAGGAGTGAAGATGAAAGTGGTGACAAGGGAATGAATTGAAATGTGTCTGATGGTGACAATGGTGATAACAGTGGGAGCACAGTTGAGTGCTGAGTGCTGATAGTGGCACATATATTGGATAGATTAGGGATCATATAATTGATAGGCTGATATACCTTTTTTGCTCTGGTTCAAACAGCAGTGTAAGACTGATTGCAAGCAAAACATAACTACTGCTGCTATGACTGTACTCACCTGGTGATGGGGCTCATAAAATTTTAGGACATATTTTAGACACAAACAAATTTGTGATGTCTGATCTATCACATTTGCTATTGTTGTGGCACATGGGTCCTTGAAAATGTGCTGGTGCAAATGCTGGTAGATGGCTGTAACCATAATAACAATTTCTTGACAGTTTGTTGCTATAGAAACAGTACAGCATCAGAGTCTGATATATATAATATATACTCACATACTTTTACCAATAAGTGACAGTGTTGAATTACATATATCTCCAGGGTAATTAACTGAAATTACATAATTCTTTTGGTTGCAGTTAGCCCAGAATCAACATGATCTTTCATACACTAACACTTTGTTTATACCTATTGTTGATGCAGAGATATTCAACAATTAATTCAAAAGTGCAAAACATTGGAACAATTTTGTGAGTCACTGTCTCAGCTTCTTGAAAAGGAAGAATGAATTCATCACAATCTACAATCAGTGGAAAATAAAATTCCATACATTTCTCAGCATGACATAGATTGAAGGAGTACTTCACTGTAAAAGTGGTAGAAAGCTTGAAATGGATTTCCAAGGGTATAAGTATGGGGTGTGAGCAGGTATACTCAATCCAAAAGAAATTCAAGAATCTAGAATAAGAAAGTAGATCAATAACCCCATGTGTTAGAGCTGTAAAATGTGAGTCCAGACCTTCCCATTCAGTAGGGCAAAATTGATGGTTTCAATACCTAGAAAAATGAAACTTGTAATTAAAAGAATGTAGAATTGAATGCAAACCACAATCAAAGACACAACACTTATAGCCTGGACATGTTTGGAACTTTCTATATGTTGGATAGTACAAATGAAAAATGCTAAGTATAACAGACCCAGTGCAACCCAAGGTCATTTGGGACAGACAATAACATAAGTAAAAAGGAACTTGTACTTAAGATTCAGAGGGCTTGGGAGAGGGCTTGAGATGGACAGACAGGATGGGATGGACATATAATGCTCAGGTTGATGTTCAACCTGCTCAGGAATGGAACCTGCACTGTGACAATAACTGAAATATTGGGGAAAAGGTATGTTGCACAGTAGGGAACATCATTCTTATACACCATTATACATGTCCAATTCCTCCAGAGTAACTTGACCCCCCACAAGATTAAGCTTGTTTTTGATATCAGTGAAGATAATGAAGAAGTCCTTCATTGCATGGAGATGCTCTTGAACAACTGAAGTAAATTCAGAGTCAAGGTATCCAGTCTTGTCATGTCTCTGTGGTTTCAGAAGACCCTAAAGATCTGATAATGCTTCTTTTGCAGCTTTGATGGTTGCAAAACAATGCAGCTCCCAGCTATATTCTTGGTCATTCACTACTAGGCCTATCTCCACCCCCTGCATCTCATCATCAATTTCATCATTCATGTCTGAGTCATCATCCAAATCTGGATAGGAGCAGTTAAAGTGCTTATGCTGACCACATAGGTAATTAAGGTAAAAACATGCTTCATGAGTCAACATTTTCAAAATCCATCAGAAATCTCACCAGCTGCTTCAGTTTCTCCTACATCAACTTTCTCCAAAATGCCTGGCCCATTGAATGAATTCAACAGATTTTCATGCCACTGGATGCCCCATACATGTATATTATTAAGGTCATTCTCTTCATCAAATATTTCTTTGCAAGAAACTGGCAGTGATCTCAGGGCCTGCATAGTGTTGCTCAGGTCCAGTAATGGAACAGCAGGGGTATTCAAGTGATTGAATTATTCTTGTTCACTGATGGATGATATCAGGCCATGACCAGAACATGACTCCAAGTTGACATGAAACTCTGATACAATTCCAACATTATGATGGAGTGGTACATCTTAAAACACCTTGATAAGTTCTTCAAAATCTGGTGTATTCATGATCCTGATTCATAACCAAAGAAACTCTGAAGTTTCTTGCTGGAACTTAACATGCTCAGTGTAACCTCCAGCTCAAAGTTTGAAGAGGTGCTTGAAGCAGTACTAGTAAGTGCCTTTCCATTGAACTTGGATGTAGAGACAGAACTGATGAATGAATTCTGCACTCATTCATGGAGTTCATTAGCACCTGCAATATGTTGTAAGAACTGCCAATTTATTCCCACATTCTCCCTTCTGCCAGCCAGTGCCCTGCTTCCATCAAGGTGTTTAAGCCACTTTGTAAAGCTGACCAGGCACACAATCAAGTGGTCTGCTGGCTCACATGAATCTCAGAGGGTTAGCCTCATCAGCAAAACCTGTGGATTGCATGTCCCTTAGCTCATAGTGCATGTTCCTTAGTCCATAGTTCCATAGTGCTGGACAATACTGGATAACATAAGGATACAAGGATAATTCTGTTGCACAGAGCAGAGAAGGGCGAGGTGAGCCAAGAGATAGAGACTAAAGTCCTTGTGACCAAGTTTGGATTAGTTAAGATTGATGAGATCAGCCCTTGTGAGCTTTTTAGGAGCTTGATCTCAAGGGGAAATGAATTTTGTTATTGTTATATCACAGTGCTTATCATCTTTAAATACATTCAGAAACCTGTATGTACTTGTATGTGATGTATCTAGAATTGATGTCAGAATGACATCAGAGGATCTGTCAAACTGCTCCACATATTTGAAATAAGTAGGATTGAATCTAGGTCAATGTAACATAGCAGTTGTGAAGCTAGGAAAGCTTCAGACCAATGATATCATAGCTAACTTGTAAAGACTGAAACTAGATCATCATGTCATTGATCCTTGGAAAGTGTAATGAGATTACACTTTGATTAATCTTCTATCAAGTTTGACTCATTGGTAAGTCAAGTCCAATGCTTGACCTATATCTTCAGTAACATGAATAGTGTAGTATCACTACAGTTTGCCTATATTAACAGAGCACAAGATCTAGTGTTCAATCCATAGAATCTCAACACTGGACAGCAAAACCAGATATTGCTGATGCTCCAGATATAGCTACCAGTGGATGGCATGGCCACTTTACCAGGCTTGAATAAATAGTGCTGTTTCTAGCCAGATCAGCTAGATTTCTATATAGTAATCACTAACCTTAGGGAAGTGGGCACAGTTTTCACAGCTAGTTGAGTTGGTCAAGACATTCTATAGCATGTGCCAACAAATACCAATACAAATAGAACCTCCCCTTCCATGACCAGTGTATGAATGAAGTGCTGTACAGTGTGTGCCAGCTGAGGCTTTGAAACAACTCAGAACCACTTAAGGCTCTAGGTCGCTCAATAGACAATGAGAGAGGAAAGGGAAGAGTGAGTCGACGACTTTGATGCTGAGGGAACACCAAGAGGACAAGACTGTCCTTTGGTGGA
>JBBPTO010002336.1:0-11132 GCA_038094155.1 Pulveroboletus cf. aberrans
CTCAAGTTCAGTTCTTTGTCATCTTCAGTGATCCAGCCATGTCTGTGATCATCTCTTCATTCTTCTCTCCTAATCTTTGAAGAATCAAGTCTTGTGCTCATCAGCCATGTCAGAAGCATAGGAGCTCTTCCTGATCATTATCTATTTTGCCTCTTGTAAGTCCTGTGGTTCTCTTCTGTGGAGCTCTACTCTATGACTTTCCCCTGGGATGGACCTATCATCCCTTCATTTTCTTTCTTTGTATTGCTGACCTGCTAGTTTCCTGTCTGGAGACATATAGCAGTCTAGATCATTCAACCTCACATCATCTGGAGCCCACCACAAGGGGGCATTCTAGATGAACCCCCACAGAACCCTGAGGCACATCCAAGGTCCTCTGCTGCAGAACATTTTCATCCATCTCCTTTGCAACTGACATCTGACAGCCCTGAAGCATTTCTACTTCAATCCGGTCCACACCTGCCACATGTCAATCATTCATCTGGCACATTTTAACAGCTCCATTCTGAGTGCATCTCATCTCATTTCTTTTTATCCAACATTTCTTTGACACCTCATATCCATTCTGGTCTCATCTCACCTTGTATCTGACATTCATATTTCGTCCATGTGCCTTGCAGAGGGTCAACTCATGACCAGCTAGTGCCATTTTCATGCTCGATTTTGATTTGCACCACTTCATCTTCATTCGTCCTTGTTTCCATCTTTGTATTTCGATCTGATCCGCTTTCAATCCGGTCCAGTCCATTTCCATCTGGGTCCAGATCCACTGTGTTCAATCTGTTTCACCACTGGATGCCTATGTGGGGCACACTGCAGGCATATTCATTTGATGGATGTTCTGTCACTTTATTATGCTACCTCAATGACATTGATGACATTTGCACAGAGAAAGGTCTCGGTGACCAACAAAAGATTGACTGCACATTTTACTATGCATCTCTCGACAAAGCGGAACGCTGGAAGACACTCCCAGAGGTGACTTCTGCTACCCCAGATTGGCTTGCATTTGTAGCAGCCATCATTTCATTGTATCTGGGATGTGAATCTGCTAGCCATTATTTCAAAGATGATCTGCTAACATTCATAGGTTCATCTCAGTTGCAACCACTCCAAGGTCTCGATGATCTCAGAGCATATCACCATTAATTCCACAAGATCCTGTCTCATCTCATCATGCTTGACTGTCTCTCAGTATGGGAATGTGACTATCTCTTTGAGAGTGGTCTTTCATCCAACATTCATACATCCATCTGCAACCAGTTGCTAGTGGTCCAGTCCAATGTCCAGCCAGATGATCCATATCTGATTGGTGACACCCTAGCAGCCACTACCTTCCTTCTTTCACATTGTCCTCCTCATTCTAAACCTGTGCCTACTCATTTGCTACTTCTTTCTATTAAACCACTGCAGGTACCCTTTGCACTGGTTCATGTAGATCTGGTTAATGCTTCATTCATCCCTCCTCTGCCTTCCATCCCATCCATTTTGCCAGATCTTGTCGATTTGTTCAGTGCTTCCATTGAGCCGCTCTCATCCTTCCTCGCTACCATAGCTCTGGACTCTGTTGGTCTGGAGTTCACTTTGTTTGTACTGTCTTCATCATCTCTCTTGTCTGCCACACTGGATTCCATTGATCCAGTTTTCATCTCATCTGTTCTGCCCTCAGCACCCTCTCCTCTGCTTTTCACTTCTATTGCTATCGCTCCCGCTACTGATGCTATCTTGGACATTGACATGTCCATTTTCACAGAGATTTCAGCATTTGAAGTATCGATACCTCTGTCATGCACTGAGCCCACAGTCATTCCCCCACTCCTACCATCCATCAATCTGGTGCCTGTTGCATCTGTTAAATTAGCACATCCAGATGCTATTTCATTGTGGGCTTCATTCAAGCTGCCTCTACTATCTGCCAGTCCTCCCATTCATATCTCAGTTCTTCCATTACCCCACACCAACATACTCTTGTTCTCAACCCTGGATGTTGTCGATGATGTCCCAGATCCCCCTCCTCTGTATTCCATTCTTCTGTCATCCTGTTTTCAGTGACCTCTGTGGCTTGATGCCCAGGAGGTCATCATTAAAAGTCCTCCATGGGAGAGAAGGGACTGTAAAGCCCTTTTGTTTTTGTTTTCTTTTCCTAATCGTATTCCACCACCATCTGACGTTCCAATCCACTCTCTGGACCTGGATTCACATCCTGTCTACTGGATAGGGACCCATCCTGTTCTTTTCATAGATTCTGTTCATAAAATCAGTCATTCAGTAGGTATAGACACAGAAAGTATGCTTCACAAAGAAGATCCACTTTTCCATTCATTCAACATCATACCATCATCCATCGACAATCTGCCGCTGTTCATCAAGATCCCCTTATACTGTACTGATCATCTGCTGCTCTTATCATTCAAAATCATATACTAGTTGTTTCTACCCTGGTTTTTGTCTGGCGATCTCTGTTTCACCCCAGTTTCCAATCCAAGTGATCTCTCATATCAAACTGTCTCTTTTGATACTAAAAACAAAAGTCCAACAGAAAAACAAAATCATTATGATAGATTCTCATCCGTCTCATCTCTATGTATGATTTCTTCATTCAATGCACACACTTGTCAAGTGCAAGATCTTCATTTTCATTCTTTTCATTCATTATCCTGTCATCTGGTTTCAATCCATTCTCACACACTCAGACTCAGGTCCTATCATTGAAGGTATAGAAGCAACAGTGGGTTGAAGAAGGCAAGTTGAGCAGAACCTTGCACCTCAGTTTCAGTTCATTCAATTCTGTCAACATATTCTTTTCTCTGGTTCTATCCTCAAAGGTGTAGAAGCAGAAGTTGATTGAAGAAGAAAAGTTGAGCAGATCCTCACATCTGGTTTTGTTTTGTTTCATCTGTTTCTATGATTCTACTCAGACCATACATGCTTACTTACATTTCATTTATTTTGTGTTATCTGGTACTGATAGTCTTGTCATCCAGCGGGTTGGATAGGACTGGACTGGACTGGATAGGACAACTTGGATCACTCAGATCATCCAATTCGAACCAGGATCATTCAGATCCAGTCTCTACATCATCTGGCATCATCCCTTCTGTTGTGGACAGCTCATCCTTGTGCCTCTATTCATCATCATCATTACTCACACCATACCTCAGTTCTGCTTTGCTTCACTGCCAGATGGTCTACCTCATGGTCATCACATCATTCGCAACCAATCATTCATCATCAGTCTCTCTTGATGCATTGTCAGTCCATCACTCCCTCTGTCTCCTGATCAGAGACTCGATCATCATTTCCTTCATTTCACACTCATCTTACAACTGCTGCATCTGACTGGGGACAGTCAGTGTTCAAAGTCCTATGTGGATGTAGGGAATGGTAGTTCTCTGTCCTTGTATCCAGCATATCCAGCATATCCTGTACAATCTGGTCCTCATACCCAATCCAATCTGTCCTCATGCATCATCTGTTGGTAAGTCAAATGTTCATTTTACTACACTGGACACTTTCATTTGTACATCCAGTTGATCTGGTTCTGTTGACCCAGTCACTGGATATGTTGATCCATTAAACCAGGTTTCAACCCAGTTGCACTCTTTACATGTATTTAGAGTCTCAGATGTGCCCAGACTATAAAAGTTATGTTTTGCATGGAGTGCAATCCATCTTTGGATCATCATCTATCTATCTGCCATCTATCTTCCATCCATCTTGAGTTCAGTTCCTTGTCATCTTTAGTGATCCAGCTGTGTCTGTGTCTGATCTGTGAAGAATCAAGTCTTGTGCTTGTCAGCCATGTCAGAAGCATAGGAGCTCTTCCTGATCATCATCTATTTTGCCTCTTGTAAGTCCTGTGGTTCTCTTCTGTGGTGCTCTACTCTACGACTTTTCCCTGGACAGATCTATCATCCTGTCATTTTCTTTCTTTGTATTGCTGACCTGCTAGTTTCCTGTCCGGAGATGTATAGCAGTCTAGATCATTCAACCTCACATCATTGAGAACCCATATTCCAAATGGTCAAAATAATTGGTCTCATTGACTCCTTTCCCCTTGTTCTCACTCAGTGGATTGAAAAAGGAAATACCTACAACCAGAGAACCTCACCTTTTCCACTTATCAAAGCCTTTAATGCTGCTGCACACATTCCTGATGAGTATAAAATCCACATGCTTTTCAACAGCCTCTCTGTTGAAGACTTCCTATCCTTCGAGCTATCATTACCTTTGCCAATGAACACCACTGATGCATTGCAACCTGCATGCTGATTCAGTAGCAATGCCCCAGACATGAATTTTTGGCATATTTGTTCTCAACCTTTCCCTTCTTCTCCCATCATCAAAGGGCTCCGTGCAGCATTTGTGTGAGCTTACCTCAATGGTGCAAGGTCAATCATTGACCCATGATTCAACAATGGAAGGAACTGGGTTCCACTCTGGGTGTTGTCATATTGGAAAGACCTATCAAAGGCTGCCCATACACAGTCTTTGTGACAGAAATACAAGAAGTGGCTCATGGAGGAATCACTGTCTGTAGCGACCATGCAGCTGGTGGAACAAGCACAGCACCTTCTTCATGTCTTGCCCTGGAATATGGATCTCGGCGAAAACTATGGTGATACTACCCGGGAGTTTATACGCCTACTTGGAATAGAGTGGATCTCAGATACCCTTCTCGATATGATGATGGCGCATTTGACTTGCCACGCCACTAGATCTACCAAGAGCATGTCCATTGGAACATCACTCATATCCCAGTTTATCAAGTCAGCTGTTGCTCAAAACGATTTCTCTTTGCTGTCATTGAATTGATATGAGGAACATATTTGGGCCAAGGAAATAAAAAGGCTCTACCTACCAGTCCATGTCAACAGGAATCATTGGATTGCTGTGGAGGTTGATTTCGTTAACTTTACTATCGCGTATGGTGAGTCAATTAGCAACTGAATGCAAGATATAAGACGTTAAAGTTTGAATAGGGGATTCGCTTGATATTTATGCAGAAGCCCCACCAGAGTCTATTGGCCAGCTGCAGCAGTGGGCAAAGACTTGATTCGACCCGAGATTTGCCTCCCATCCCATCCAAATCTTGCCTCATGGAGTTCAGAATGATTCCTACTCTTGCGGCATCATCATAGCAAACATGATTGCACATGTGATTTTCAATGACCCACTCTGGCACCCCAGTAAACATGCGTCACCTCATTCAATATGGTTCATAGACCTTGTCAACAACTACCTTCAAACTTGTGGAGACTCCACAATTTCTATTGCAAGTAAGAAGGTTGCCACCTTATCCAATGCTGTCGCTACAGAACCCTTTGTGATTTCTGAGTTGCAGGCTAGATGGCATGGTTAACTGAGTGGCAGTAAGTGATTTTTGACTTGTGACGCCGAGATTGGCGAACTTCAAAAGAACACTCATAAAGAGAGTGATAATGCCAATGCCAAATGATATCTGGGGAAAAGGAGAAAGGTTGGCCCTCATACAAACCCCATTGTAAGCAAACTCTGAAACTAAGAGAAGGATTATGCTTGACCGCCTCCGTGGAACTCCTGTTTTCATGATGCTTGGAGTGAAAACTTGTTTGTAAATAAACTCACAGAGCTGGCAACTACCCTTCAGAAACTCGACCACCAGACCGCTGAGGTGGAGGTGACATTGGAAGAGAGATCAGCCCAGCTTGCTGAGTTCGACCTGTTATATGAGGTGGGAATGAAGCGATTGACAGAGGGACACTTTCTCTACATGGACGCTGACTTTCGTAACCTTGAGAACCCCCTCCTCAAAAGCATCAGATTGCAGAAAGAGATAACCAAGATTTCAGAAAAATTATTACAGAAGGTAGAGGCGCTTGCTATGGGCACGCGTAAACAGCATAGTCCTGGAGATGGGGATTCTTCGCCACCGTGACACATTCAATTCATATTTATCTCCATAAAAGTCGAATGAAGGGGATTTCTAAGAATGATAGGTGAACGGGGGAAACAAGCAGACAAAGAATCATTGTGTAAGAATCAAAAGAGCTGTATGACGCCAGGATATCATTCGTACGCCATCGCACGAGAACATGTTTACTGTCTAAGTAACCATAGCTTGCCAAACATGGGACTCGAGAACGGCGATCCACTCCGGGCCTTGCTGCGTGAAGATGGAAGAGTGCTTCGACCCTGCATGTTCCTCTCCGTGGCCTGTAAGCGGCTCAGCCATTGCATTCTCTGTTGCTTCATCAACTCTATCTCAGCTCGTTCGCTGTCTCGGCGCTCCTTCAGCATCCCTATGGATGCCTCTATGATTTTCGCTCTTTGTCCATATCTGAGATCCTCAAGATTCTGCTGTTCCATCTCCATGATGAGAAGGTTAAGATTTTCCCTTCGTTTACTGATCTGTGTACCCATCCTATCCACCAGACTACGCATTTCGGCATTTCTTTCTTTTAGCAACTCTAAAACGCGTAGGAGGTTGCGTAATCTCGCTGCCCGACCGTCCGGTTGATGCTTCGATGAAACCGGCAATCCTGTAGCCTGCCGGACTCCGTACTGCAGCCCCGAGGTAGGACTGAGAAATCTGACACCTGGAATAGCGGATTTTCTTATCATATTTGCTAGTCGAAGGGTAAGATGTTCATTACCTCTAGTTTGAACCCGGGCCGGCGAATCAACTTTGCCCAAACATCTGCTTCCAGGTAGAGTGAGTGACAGCCACCAGTGACTTTCCTCGGGTCCCAAATGATTCCGGTATTCCTTGAGAGTCTCCTCCTTTATTACCATAATATCCTTTTTCAAAGCATATTCTTTTTGCCAATTGATTGACGTGAGCAGTAAATCACCACAGACAATGTCATCCAACGAGACCTGCTCCATCTCCTCATCGGACTTGCGATGCAGACGAGCGATAGCGCTGAGTATCAGGCCTGGCATCTGGAGCTCAGGCTGTTGCTGTAAATGATCCAAGGCCGAAAGCTACATCTCATTTACCCTGACTTCTCACTTTTACACGACAAAAATGCTTACTGCTTCCTTCAGTAGACCGAATTTTACCTCTTTGGCTTGTTCGACGCCGTATTTATATCTCTTGACATCCTGTATACGCGCCCAGTGTCTATATACAAGCACTTGAGACTGGTCGGCAGCGCCGTCGATGATCATCGATGCAGCAGGGAATCGTATGGTATAGTTCAGCGGGGCAAAGGGTTGCAATCGACCGGCCGTTTGTACCGTGGAGTAATTTTAATCGAACAGAATTTCCAATGCTGGGTAAAGGGTCTTTGTTATCGAGATGCGCCTGGCCACAGTGTCATGCTTTTCACTATTGTGCATCTTCTGGAAGCATGCTGTTCACGTCACTTCGTGGCGAATATGAGTTATAAATGAGTTTACAATGAAAGAAACTGAAAATTTGAACAATCAACATCATTTTACATTCTATCCATCCGGAGGGCTGGAAGAGTCTAAGTCTATTAAATAATTCCGCTCAGGTTGGCCAATGTGCGAGAGATACGGCGGACCGGCGAGGTGGTTTTCCCACGGTGCCTACTTATGTGAAACTGAAAACAATTTTCGCCTACAGAACTCCGAAGAATGTTGGACGAAGGTCATAGTTATGTAGAGTTTTGGTCTTGCTAAGTATTAGATACTCTGCTTGTCGGCAACCATGAATGCCTTATTTGGGTCTTGATCAAGTGATCGGGAAAAGGGATACTATTACTCCGAAAGTCATTCCCCACATTAGTCAAGTTCTGCTATCTCATATACCACATATTTTCACCCAACTCTCATCTCATTCTTACTAACTATGTCCTCAGAAAAATTTGATTGGCAAAATTGACTATTCCTTCATGCCACAAGACTTCTCAAGGTGCTGAGCATTTATCTGGTTGCAAGTGACCAAGTGCAAGAGTGGATCATGTTGCTCACTGAGGAAGCAGTATGGGTCGACCACCACCACAATTGATAAGATGCTGATCTTTTGTGCAGAGCTCAGGGGCGAAATATTACCAGACCCACAAGATGGACAATCTCAAAATCCTGCATGTCATCATCGAGTTGGCAGCAAAGTTTCAGGTCAAGATGGCAGCAGAGATCTCAGTTGAGAAGTTGCTTGGCAAGCACATTGTGGTTGAACAATTCATTGATAAATGTCAGTGGAGCAGCAAAGTTGTCCAAAATACCAGTATCCCACCTGTCACCAACCTTGGGGAGGCTTAGTGGACTCAGTTTGAAGGAAGCCTGTCCATTGTCACTGAACACCCAGTTGCCACCCTCATTAACAATCCTGCCAATTCCACACCAGACACTGCCATCCACATCAAAAACAAATCCTCCCCTGCCACCAATTCTGCAGACACCTTGCTTGCCATCACTGCCATCATCGAAACCCCACTAATCGAGAAACATGTTCCAGCTTCCATAGCCAACCCCATACAAGCTACAGAAATTGAGAAGCAACAAATGCCTCCAAAAGTCACTGATATAACCCACACCACCACTCTGAGACCTGTCAAGCAACGTTGGAAAGCACCACTTCAGGCAGAAGTAGTCATACTGTCAGCAGGCCCCAGCCAGAAACCAGGTAGCAATAAGAGATCTTCACCTGATACAACTGAAGGCAACCATGACAATGCCCACACTAACAAAGGATTGGATCTGGACAAAACTGATGAGTAACGTGTTGGTAGGTTCTCTGGCAAGGAAGGATGGAAACGAAGAAATGTTGTGGCTGAACAAGAGAGTGATGCACACCACAAGATGTACTTCCAGCCTGTGTGTTATTCATTACTTGTGAAAACTTTTCTTACCCTCACTTTCAATAGAAATGTACTTCCTGCCAAGCCAAGAATCTTACTTGCATGGCCCTGATGATGAGAAAAGGCAAATTGAAGCCATGCAGTCCTTGTACCACTCAGAAGACAAAATGCAGTGTTCTTCAGGACCTTCTGGCAATCATCGATCAAGATATTAGGATCGTGCATGCGGAGAAAAGCTGGGGACATCTGGTCTTCCAGTTCAAGAAGCATGATGATGATGATCTTCCTATCACTCCTCCTGCATCTAAACATTTCATACAGGCACAAAAGGATGATGATGATATTCCTGTCACTCCACCTGTACCGGAGTATTCCATGTGGCAAAAGGCAAAAGGAAGGTAATCATGAGTGAGAGCGAAGACACTGATGGTGGCCCAGACACAGAGGAAGAAGGCCTGTTGGTATGTATCCTTCGTTTGGGGGTAGAATATGCCATGATTTGCTTTATAGCTGTCATATCCCATCCATTCAACTCAACTCCGACCTCCGGAACACAACTCCACTCATACCTCTGGTGCACCCTCTGTCAAATATGTACCTCCGCAACTCTGGACCACTCATAGATTTCCTTATGTATGTTTCTTGTTCCATATATAGTTTAGTCTTGCCCCTCTGTTCCCTCTAACGCTGTGTAGCACAGCTCCGGCATATGACTCTCCGGCTGCTGTCTTACTTATCTACATAGTCCTCCATTACTAATCTGCAGCCCTCCAACATATATATACTCCAAACTATGTATGTAGATACTTTAGCCTGAACATCATCTTAGACTCCTCTCTTCTCTCTCTGAGTTCCTCCAATCTCTGACTGGAGTTTGAGTGGAGGAGCTCCGGTTTTAACAGTATATTCAGGCTTCCTCCTGTACTGTCACTACTCTGACTATGACCCCTCATGCCCACATCGAGATTTCAATCTCAAGTCCTTTCTCTAGGCATCCGAAACCAGAACATCTTCATCACTAGAGATGTCTCTGTACAACTCCAGTTCCTCCAAAGTTATCTGGCTGAAAGGTTGACTTGTGGACCATCCAACTTCCCCTCGGGAGCTGTGTTACTCCCTGACCCCATCCATACTCTGTCTAAATGCATCCACTCATTACTTATGACCGGTACTGTCACCCTTAGTCCACTTCGACTCTGTTTGGAGATACACCAATCTCCTCACAAACTCTGACCCCATCTCCTGTCCTCCAAACTCCCTGATGGTCACCACCTCAAGTGCCTTAATGGCATTTCCATCCCCATGTTCCCCTAACATCTCCCTGAACTCCTGTCCTCCACACTCTGATGTCCAACTCCTGAACTCTGCTTTTGTCTCGGGGATACCACCTCTGATGTCTTGCGCATACCCCCATTGGATTCCAGATATGCTTGGTCAAGCACCACCAGCTCACCTGCTAATGATCCGTTGATCATAGGGTTCTGTAGTGGCACCTTCACATGATGACTATAAACAGAATGATGACCCCTCCAACATCACCCCAGTCTCTGGTTTTGAGCTCTGAGCTCACTCCAGCCTCACCAGCCATCCTCTGGATGACCACCCTCTCCGGTTCCCTCGAGATTGATCAGACTTCATGTCTAATTCCTCTGGCTTGTGTTCGCTTCATGCAACGCTCACATCTCTCCCCATTCCCTCACCTCTGACATCATTTCCAATCCACTCCACATGCTTCCAGTGTTCCGGTTGCACTGCACGCTCCCAGATCATTCCTCACTCAACCTTGGACCTGTGGTCCACCATCCGCCTGTGTCTGCCCAGTGCAGCACTCGCACCACCCCTTCCCTTCTTCTCCCTGGCCTCTAGTTGCTGTGAATCAGAAGTTGAGACCCCTCCTTCTGTTCATTTGCAGGGCTATTGCCCCAAATTCTGCATCCCCTCCATAACTCCTCATCTGTGCTATCCACTCCAATCCCTTTCAACCTTCCTGACCCGCCTCCTGATACCGCCAACATCTGTTCACTCTGGATCCTAACCCGATTGGCTGAAGCACTTTGGAACATGGCTGATTCAGACTTGACAGCATCACCTACCTTCCCTTGACCAGAGTTGCTCCGTGTGCTCTGTGTGCCTCCACCCCTCTCTGCTCCTCCACCTCTCTGTCCCTTCTGACTTCATTGACCACTGCCTGACAATCCCGACCTCCACCTGCTCCAGATCCTAATCCAATTGGCAGGAGTACCTATGGAGCATGGTCTGCTCAGAAAGCGTCAACCCCCATTCCCCACCCTTTCCTGTCCCTGCCCAGAGTCGCTTGTTGCACACAGTTGCGCTCTGTCCCCCACCCTTACCCGCGGCCCATTCCACCAACCCACCACCAGG
>JBBPTO010002337.1:0-11132 GCA_038094155.1 Pulveroboletus cf. aberrans
CCTAATCTCGTTCTACCAATTAGCCATCGCCCCGCCACTCTCCACCCAGATCCTCGCAATGGAAAATGTCCCCGACAAAATCGACGAATGGTACAAACGCGCCGTTTCATTCCAGAAACAATGGGAAAGAAGCTCCCTTGTCCGAGAAGCAAGAAAAGGGAAGACTACCCCCTCCTACGCTTACATCGCCCCTAATCCTAGAACGGCTCGAGATCCCAACGCCATGGACGTCGACGTCGTATCCACTCCTCGCCCCCGGAAGCTCACTCCCGAAGAGAGGGAGCGCTGCCGAAAGAACAATCTCTGTTTCAAATGCCGGAAACCCGGACACTCCGCGTTCAAATGTAACGTCACCTTCGACGACACTCCCAGGCCTTCCATCAAAAAGACAATGAAGAAGGATCTCGAGGATCTCCCCACATTAAAAGAATGTGAGGAGGACGACGAAGAAGTGGTCGGAAGGACCACTCGTTTCTGCTTCCAGGATTTTTAGAAAGGAGGACAGCCTCGACGTCTGCCACCTCCTACCCTGTATGTGCACCTGTAACTGTATCTCGTACGATGAAATCTATGCAGATCCCCGTTGAACTCATCGTACTGTCGCACACCCTCAAAACCGTCGAGTCTCACGCCCTGATCGATAGTGGCGCGGACATTAACTGCCTTGACTGGGGATTCGTTAGGAAAAACAAACTCCCCACATCCCGACTTGAGAAACCATTCCAAGTCTGCAACCTCGACATGTCGTCCAATAAGAAAGGCAAAGTAACATTCTCCACCATGCTCTTTGTCAGTATCGAAGGAATCGCCAAAAAGGTTCTCTTCTACGTTATGGATTGCGGACGACAAAACGTCATCCTCAGATCACCTTGGCTGAAGGCGGTCAACCCTCTTATCGACTGGTCTAAACAGACCTGCACGATCTCCGAAACCCTCGACGAATCGAAAGACTTGTACCAAGGACACGTCGTTGACCTCAAACGCCACGACAAGTTTTACCCCGCCTCTGCTCCGAAGGAGACCATGGCCACTCGAGTCTATGACAAAAGACTCTTTGACTATCTTCAGAAGGAAGAAGAATCCGAACTCGTAGGGATCGCTAAGAAGTACGCAAACCTCCGCCGAGTAGCCCACTTCGGGACCCGCTTCGCCCCCTGTGGCAGCCTCAGACATCAGAGGTTTGTCAACAAAGTCACCACCGCCACCGAACTCGCAGTCGCTGCCGACAAAAAGAACAAAACTACCCTCCCCCCGGAATATTCCGAGTTTTCGGATGTCTTCACGAAGGAAGCGTCCGACCACATACCCCCATCGCGCCCCTACGATCACGAGATCCACCTCGACGACTCCTTCATCCCGAAGGTGGGGAAGGTTTACCCACTGTCCCCGGACGAGCAGAAGGCCACCGAGGACTTCATCCAGGAAAATCTCGATTGAGGAAAAATCCGCCCCTCGAACTCCCCCCAAGCCGCCCCCTTCTTCTTCGTCAAAAAGAAGGATGGCAAACTCCGCCCGTGCCAAGACTACCGCTACCTGAACGAACACACCATTTGGGACGCATACCCCCTTCCCCTCGTATCCGATCTAGTCGATAAATTGAAAGACGCGAAGGTCTTCACCAAATTCGACGTTCGATGGGGGTACAACAACGTCAGAATCAAGGATGGCGACCAATGGAAGGCTGCCTTCATCACTCACAAAGGATTGTTTGAACCCCTCGTCATGTTCTTCGGACTCATGAACTCCCCCACCACATTCCAACGATTCATGAACGACTCGTTTAGGGACATGATCGCTGAAGGATGGCTTGTCATCTACATGGACGACCTCCTCATCTTCTCCCCAGACCCCGAACTCCACGAGGAACGAACCAAACGCGTTCTGAAAAGGATGCAGGAACTCAACCTGCACCTAAAGCTCGACAAATGCACCTTTGCTGCACCCGAAGTAGAATACCTCGGGATGATCGTTAAACCAGGACAAATCGCCATGGACCCCATCAAACTCGATGGGATCGCTGCCTGGCCTACCCCGACAAAGGTCAAAGACGTCCGCTCATTCCTCGGATTCGCCAATTTCTACCAGCGATTCATAAACAACTACTCCGCCGTTGCCCGTCCCTTGATAGATCTTACGAAGAAGAATCTCTCCTGGGACTGGACCCCCACCTGCCAGAAGGCATTCGAAGAGCTGAAGGCTCTCTTCCTGTCAAAGCCAGTCCTCCATCTCCCTGACACCACACGACCCTTCGCGATCATGACTGATGCATCAAAGTTTGCCACCGGAGCTATCTTGCTCCAAACCGACGCCAATGGAGACTGGCACCCCTGCTCCTACCTCTCACAATCGTTCTCCCCCGCCGAGAGGAACTATGACATCTACGATCGCGAACTCCTCGCGATAATCTGCGCCCTGAAAGCCTGGAGACACTATCTCTCTGGCTCCCCCTTCCCCGTCCAAGCATTCACCGATCACAAAAACTTGACGTACTTCCGTCAACCTCAGAACTTGAATCGTCGACAAGCACGATGGCTTCTCGACCTTGCAGACTTCGACCTAAAAATGGTCCATGTTCCCGGATCCCAGCTCGCCGCTCCAGACGCGCTCTCCCGCCGTCCTGATCTCATTGTTGACGAAGAAGACAATACAGGAACGACCCTACTCCCCGACTCCCTCTTCGTCAACCTCATCGACTCTTCCCTAGCAGGCAAACTTGCCTCATCTTCGTCCTCAGACCCTCTCGTCCTCCAAGCTCTCCAAGCCCTACAAGGGGAGGTACCCCCTGCATTCCGCTCCCGCCTTTCAGATTGGTCCTACTCCGAAGGAGTACTCTCGTATAAAGGACAAATCTATGTTCCCCCCACCGATAACCTCAGACATGAGGTACTGATTCGATGCCACGACCACGAGACCGCCGGACACCCCGGATACCTAAAAACACGCCAACTCGTCTCTGCGGAGTTTTGGTGGCCAGGACTAGCCCAATACGTAAGGAAGTACGTAGAAGGCTGTGCCGTTTGCCAACAGAACAAGGCAAACACCCACCCCACAGTACCCCCGCTAACTCCAATCCGATCCTCGTGCACTCGCCCATTCCAGCAGATCTCGTGTGATCTCATCACGGATCTCCCCTCTTCCTCCGGCTTTGACTCCCTATTGGTCGTGGTCGACCACGGGCTTACTAAGGGGGTAATTCTCTGCCCCACCAAGAAAACCATCACCGCCGAGGGCATAGCCACCCTCTTTTTCCACAAGGTCTTTCTCCGCTTCAGACTCTATGACAAAATCATCTCGGACCGAGGGCCACAATTCGCCTCTTCCTTTGCAAAAGAGCTAGGTCGCCTCTTAAACTACGACCTTTCCTTATCCACTGCCTACCACCCCCAATCAGATGGTGAGACTGAACGTGTCAACCAAGAGGTCGAAACGTACCTTCAAATCTTCTGCGGCGCAAACCCTGACTCCTGGGCAGACCAGATTACCCACGCCGAATTCGCACACAACCACCGCCCCCACTCTGTCACCGGCAAGTCGCCATTTTACCTCATAATGGGCTATGAACCCCGTGCTCTACCCGTTGTCCTCCCTGACTCCCTGCTCCCCGCCATCGATCTACGACTGAAATCCCTGTCTGCAATGAGGGACGAAGCCCTCGCAGCCCACGAACTCGCACGCCAAGTCATGGCCTCGCGAAACAAATGATCTTTCACCCCGTTCTCCAAGGGAGATAAGGTTTGGCTAGAAGCCAAGAACCTCCGCCGCTCCGTAGTGAATCCGAAGTTCGCACCCAAGAGAGAAGGACCCTTCACGATTACGAAGGTACTATCCCCGATTACATACCAACTCTGTCTTCCGCAGACCTGGAAGATACACCCCGTGTTCCACGCTTCCCTTCTATCCCCATACAAAGAAAACTCCGTCCACAGCAAAAACTTCCCGAGACCCCCACCGGAACTTGTAGAGGGTGAGGAAGAGTACGAAATAGAGAAAATATTAAAACACCACGGTGCGCCGTCTTCACGCACGTTCCTGATCCGTTGGAAGGGATATTCGGCCGAAGAAGATTCATGGATTCCAGAACGGAACTTGAAACATTCCCAGTCCGCCCTAGATAGTTATAAAAAACGTCACCCGTCCGCCTTTCCCTCGCTGTCTCAGAAAAACCGTCACTAAAAAACAAAAACCGTCTCAGAAAAACACCGTCATGACTTCCTCCCCATCCACCGTTTCCTCAACCCTCGTAGATACCGTTTCCTCCCCCTCGTCTATTTCTCCCAGTACTTTAGAACCCTCTTCCACGGTGGCCACCCCTGGCTGGACCACCACCACATTCCCCGACAGCGAGCCCATCCAAATCATCTCAGGTTCCGACGTGCCTGCTTGGCACCGCTCCCAGTTCGGCGACGATGTCATCTCCCCGATCCCTGCAGTCGTTATTCCCGCCGTCGCCGCCATTCCCCCGCACCCAGTAACCTCCGTTGACGTCCCATCATTCGCCCACAACCTCCGTAACGAACCTCCTAGCGAAGCCTACCTCGGATCGATGACCGAGCGGCTGACCGACCCCCGTCTCACCACCGCAGTCTACTCCCACCTCGACCTCATGTCCCCACTGAACTCCCTCTATCGGAGCTTCCTCCAGTCTAGGCGACTGTCCCTCATCGCTGAGGACCTCCTCCTCCCAGGCATCACAGACCAGATCACCTCCCATATCGGACGACGTCTCGGAGAAATCCAAGAGGAATTGAAAGGATCCCTACTGATGACGATGCATCAGTTAGAGATGGGAGAGCTGCTGTTGGACGTAGACCGATACCTGAAGGACCTAGCTGAGTCCCGAACACCCCGCACCCCATTCGCATCTTCCGAACCGCTAACCCCCGCGGAGCTTGCCGCCGTAGAACGAGCGGAAGCTTATTGGACCGGGAATGACAGAGGCACCCCTCTTCCCCGATCACACCCCCGCTTCCCCGAAGCCTGTTACTCCTGCAGTCGTCTCGGACATCAGCGCATCTTCTGCCAGGACTACGAATGTCCAATCTGCCACAACTTCGCCCCAGGGCATACCCAGATGCGCTGCCCTTTTCGCCAACGCCAACCAACCCCTACCTCGTCGAGCTCGCCGCCATCATCACACAGTTTCAGAGGCTCACCATCTAGGCGTCAAGGAACTGGCCATCCTCCCGGCACCCAACCTCCCTGAACCAGACGAAATACCTTCGGGCGACCTATTCCGGTCCCTCCCCCTAGACGATCTGCTTCCCCTCGCCATATGCCGTCTGATGGAGATGAGGAATATACTGCGGAAGGAATGGCCAACATGACTGGCTCCCCTGGAGGTGGGCGATATCTCGATTTTTAGTCCTTCGTCGCAGTCTCGGACGTACTAAGGGGGTAATGTTACGATCGGACTCTTTTCTCTCGCTTACCTACGCATGGGTGTCAGTCCCAATCCGGACGTTCTTCTCTTTTTCACCGCTGACTACGATACCTTTACTCATCGTCCGATTTCCATCGCATTCTACGCGATTCCACTTGCCTTTGTCAGCGGTTCCATCCAACCTATATAAACCTACCTTCCTGTATAGTATCCTCAAGCTAGACCTCCCTTTTGTGTACCTCAATACACCGGGTCTTTGCCTCGCTCCTCCCAGTCCCTCGTCGGGAATATCTCTGCTCTTTGAGACTTCATAGCACTCTTGAAGCTACGCTGTTCTAAAGGAAAACCTCTTGTTCACCTCGAGACTATCGATCTCTGAGGCAGTCTTCTCTTCGACGATCGATCATTGAGATAGAACAAGCAGAAAGCCTTGTTCTCCTAAGAACCCCAAAAACCTCGTCCTCGTAGAACACCTAGCCGTGTTCTCCTTCGTCCTAGTATCTAGTAGACCCACCTCGAAGGGCTACGCCTATCTCCATCCGAGGTAGTCGTAACAAGATCAAATCAAGCGAACTCTTGTCCTTGACCAAATACCTTATGCTGAAAAGGTTATTAAACGCTTTGGTCAAGAGAACTGCAAAATAGTTACAATATCTTTACCCTCTGGATATAATCCTATGCCATCAACACAAGAAAAACCTGATCCCAAGATTCAAAGCCTCTTTCAATCTGTAATAGGATCACTTCTTTTCCTAATGCTTGAAACAAGACCAGACATTGCTTTTGCAGTAATCAAGATGTCACAGTTTTCTGCAAACCCAACAGAAGAACACTTGCAAAAGATGATCTGGATAGTTTGCTATGTTTCTTCAACAAAGAACCTGTGCATCAAATACTCTGCAAATGGTCCTCAAAATGGTCTTATAGCATATTCTGATACAGACTGGGCGGGAGATGTAGAAACATCAAGATCCACCACTGGTTATGCTATATTTCTTGCAAATGAAATAATCTCATGGCTCTCAAGGTGACAAAAACATGTTAGACTCTCGTTCACTGAAGCAGAATACTGTGAAATGACAGAAGTGGCAAAGCAAATAGTCTGGATGTGAATCCTATTTGAAGAACTAGACTTTCCACTCAAGCCAATCCCTCTATGTGTGGACAATCAAGGTGCAATGTTTTTAGCATTAAACCCTGTACAGGAAGGTTGCACAAAACATGTCAGAAAGGATGACCACTACATCCAAGAAGCCATCAAGTTCAAAGAATTTGAACTATTCTATATTGAAACTATCAAACAATTCGCAGACATCTTCACCAAGAATCTGAGAAATGTCAAGTTTCAAGAAAACATAAAGGCTTTGAAGCTCATTCCATATTCTCAAAGTATGTAACATTCTAGTGAGGAGGAGTGTTGAGATTCTGTGAATCGAATACTAGGTCTTGTGCTCTGTTAATACAGGCAGACCATAGTGCTAATACACTATCCATGTTATTAAAGACTTAGGTCAGATATTAAGGCTTGACTGTCACATCAGTCAAACTTAATTAAAGTGTAATCTTAATTACACTTCAGGATCAACCACATGACAATCTAGATGCAGTCTTTATGACTCAGTTATAATGTCATCAGTCTGGAGCTTTCTTAGCTCCACAATGGCTGTGTTGGATCGACCCAGATCCAACTCCACCTATTTGAAATAAGTGGAGCAGCATGACTGATCCTATGATGTCATTCTGTCATCATCAACCTTATTCCAGTTACATCACACACAAGTACATGTGTGTTCCTAGATGTATTTAAAGATGATAAGCGCCATGATGTAATTAATAACGAAATTCATTTTCCCTCAAGATCAAGCTTCTAAGAAGCTCTACAAGGGTTGATCTCATCAATCTCACTTAACCCAAACTTGGTCACAAGAACTTTAGTCCCTATCTTGGTAAGCATCCTCAACTCACCTCTCTCTTCTCTGCCCTGTGCAACAGAAGTACCCTTGTATCCTCCTGTTAATTGACATGTGAAACAATAATTGTGCTACTACATGTAAACACACTCTCTAAACTAACCCCAAACATCCCACAGACTAATCACATACAGTGCACTAAGAAGCACAATATAGATTTCATCATCTGAGAGGTGAGTCATAGCCCTTCTCAGATGGTACTTCATGGCCAAAAAGGTGAGTTCAATAGGGTTGAAATTGGGAAAATAGAGTAGCAGATACTCACAATGCATGCCCCTTCAAATTCAGTTGTGTTAGTCAATGACAGCATCAAAAGTATATAGATACATACTTAGCTTCATCACTTCTATAATATCAGGATGTTTGTGAATTTGACAGTTGTTCATGATGATAATGGAGTTTGGGGCCAGGTATGGCTCTACCTTGTCCAGTAAGCCTTTGATAAAGTGCATGAATGTCTCTGTACAAAATGATTCTTCAACAATATCAGTGTAAAACCCCCGTGAGCAAAAGCACAGAAAGAATTGAGTAGCTATGAGGTTATTAGCTGGAATTGTATCAGTTTCAATGCAAAGAATATAACTTACCATCACCCATGGACAAAAAATGCTTTTCATTGTGTCTTTGTGCCTCTGATTAACCAGGCCTGGCCACAATACATTGTGTGCTGATCCACAGAACTCTCATCAATGAATACCAGCTGCTCTGCTTCATATTTTCTTATTCTTTCAAAAAATTCAATGTATTTTTATGCTAAATGTTCTGCAGCAACTCATGTGATCTAGAACAAATCAGGCAGTAAAAATCAAAACATGTTACAATCAGCCCCTTTTTCCTTATCACTTACCTATGCATGGGTGTCAAGTCCCAATCCGGACGTTCTTTTTTTTTCATTGCTGACCACTATACCTTGACTCATCATCTGATTTCCATTGCATTCTATGCAATTCCATTTGCTTTGTCAGTGATTCCATTCAAGTCTATATAAACCCATCCCTCCTGTAATAGTATCCCTAAGCTAGACCTCCCCTTTGTGTATCTCAATAACACTGGGTCTTTGCTCCACTTCTAGCTCCTCATCCTAGTCCCTCATCAGGAACCCCTCTGCTCTTTGAGACTTTGTAGTGCTCTTGAGGCTGTGCTGTTCTAAGAGAAACCTCTTGTTCACCTCAGGGCATTAGACCTTTGAGGCAGTCATCTCTTCAGTGTTAGATCATTGAGATTGAACAAGCAGAAAGCCTTGTTCTTCCTAGAACTCTTGAACTTCCATCCTCGAAGAATGTCTTGCCACATTCTCCTTCATCCTATTTTTCTAGACCCTCTTTAGGGGCTATGCCTATCTCTACCCAAGGTAGTTGTAACAAAACATAGCTCACACATACTTTCTTTATGGTGAATCCAGCTCATCAAAGAGTGTGCCAGACTGTTGACCATGATACCTCAACACTACATGATGTTGCCATCATTTCCTGTAGCTCATCTAAATAGAGGTTGGGTGTCTTCTGAACTGTGCCTAGTAAGAACTGTAGTGATGTCAATAAATCAGTTTACAACCCATAGATAAATAAATTATCACCTCAATATCAACATCATGAAGATCTCTGTTGCTTCAGCACTCTTTTTGAACATTCTAATGACTGTCCCCAGGGTTTGGGATAGTTCCATGGCTCTGGAAGTGGGCTACAATGTGTCAAACCATGGCAACAAAGAGATCAATGCCCATTGCAATTTTGTCAAAATCAATGAAGCTGAAAAATCATATCACAGCCCATTGGACCTCCAGAGGGGTCTGCTGACCACAAGGCATATCTATCGTGCTGAGCTGAGTCCCGTTCCACAGTCGAAAAAACACACATGCACTGATGCAGAAATTCCAAAATTCCGAAAATTCCAAATTTCAAAATGTTATGATTTCACCTTTGGTCCACTCAGGATGTATTCTCTTGGCCTGCCTGAGTTGAATGATATAGCCTTTGTCAAATTCTGGGCAGTGGTTGGCTTGCAAAAAGGCAACCAAAGATGGGGAGCAGTTCAAACATAAATTTCTCACATGATCAACTTGACTGAAAAAAACAATAATTTGTCTTTGCAACATTTCAAACCTGACAGAGTTTGAAGGTGACCCTCTGTTCTGTCAAAATGTAATTTATATGAGTCTTCTAATATTTTGGAGTGTACAATGATCACACTGGACATGTTTTGCAATTTGAAAAGTTGGAAAAGCTCATATAGGATGCCATAAGCTGGATTTAGACATGTGTAATTTTACTGATGAGCGCCGAACTGGACCGGCCTGAGCTCGGACGCTGACCACATTGTTATGAGAGTTGGTCTCCTGACTAAGCTGAGGAACGAAGTGAGTCAGGATTTAGTCTACACATGAGAAGCTTGGTGGTGCAGCCCCTTCTCCTCTCTCCCCCTCACAGTCTCCTCAAGGCGTACAGCCACAGTAGTCACACTCACTCTCTTTTGCACTCACTCCTTTCAACTCAATCCTTCATGGCCATCTCCAGGGACCCCCACGAAGCCATCCCTCCAGATTACCTCGCTGATCACTACGCTCCCTCTCATCAACCTTTCATAGACGCCTTCCAACTCACTCACAAACAGGCAGCTCAACGCCTCTTAGACATTTGGAGCACCCAGAACCTCCTCGACAGAGAAGAATGGATCGCACAACAACAACTCCAAGCCGAACAAGAGCGCCAGCAGCAAGAGCTTTACCTTCAACAACAAGCCTACCGTGATCGCTGCCTACGCGAAGAAGAAGAGACAGCACAACAAGAAGAAAGGAAGAAATTTCGCAACAAATTCCTTTCCTTCAATGACGTCAAGCCCGCCTCAACCATCCCCATTACCCCGGCCCTCCATGCCCTACGCAAATTACGAAAAGAGGACTACATTGAGCTATACTACTTCACAAACAAAGGCCTCACCGACACCTAATCCATCTCCCACTCCGCTGACGACAAAGCTCTTACCCTAATCCAGGACGACAATGGTGGGCACTCCTTCATCCCGGTCGCCTCCACCAAAGTCAAAGACTCCGTCATCCCCGACCAAGACCTCACCTGGGAACAACTAGATGAAGCCACCCACCACATGCTCCAAGCCATGCGAGAAGCCGGCTGGGGTGAAGACCACACCAATGCCCACCTCCACTTCTGGCTAAAACTCGGCAACCACGAATGGCGACACGACCCAGAGGACGCCACTCACCTCACACTCATCCAATACCAAGCCGTCTACCGCCGACGCTGGCACGACACCCTCGGAACCCCCTTCTCCTTCAACCTGAAATACATCGACAACAACGCCCTAATGAAGATTCGCTTCCGCATCAACAGTAAGGTCCAGGCCACCACCACAGCACAGGCCAAAGAGGCGAGTTACCCCACTCTCCCGCCCAGAACCGCTAACCAATCACCCACATTTCCCACCCACTCCATTACACCTTCCCCCCCTCTTTCCTGGCTACACACCAACCTCCCCCACCCGGTCCTCGATACAAACCCACTACACGGCCCCCCATGGCATGTGGTGGCACTACCATAACACGACCCTGCGACCACCCTCACACCCACGCTACACGTGTTCCCCTCATGCTACATGCGCCCCACCCCACCTCACACTCCCACCACACCCCCGGTGCACGCTCACAAAGGCTACCGAATGGCTCCTTGCCACAATCGCTTCCCTCCAAACCGCACACCCCCCTCCCCCTCCATACATACCCAACTCAATCCCATCCTCCTCTTGCCCGGCCCAGCCTCTCCCCTCCC
>JBBPTO010002338.1:0-11130 GCA_038094155.1 Pulveroboletus cf. aberrans
GGACGAGGTGTATGAAAAGAAAGGATAAATGTAGCAGCAGCCAACGTATCCACTACCAGATCCGAACCATCCAGGTGGATATTGGATCAGACGATAGCCAACCAGTCACAGACCTCAAGCAGTAACCCTCTCTCGAAGAGGCATTCGCAGTCTGCTTGTGATATCCTGTGAAGTGAGATTAGCAGTGATGACATCTTTAAGAATTGGCAATGATATGATCCAAGGTCATCAAGACCTCGGAGCGGCTTCGATTGGGATGCATCTACAAAGGTTAGCAAGTCGTCTTTTAAATAACGACTACCAGATTCACAACCAGGATAGAGCAGAATGAGGGCTGCTATGAATGCAGACCAATCTGGTGCAGCACTATCTGCCTCGGGGAGAGTCTCTCAAAGCTCTGCCTTATCAAGGGGCACATAGTATAGCATGCACTCAATCCTTTGTCAGTCACTGAGACCTTTCTGTGTGCAAAAGTCGTCAATATCTTCGAGGAAACATAAAAGTGTGACAGGTAATCCATCGAATGAAGGTGTGGTTGGTGTACCGTGCATGGGCAATCTGTGACGAAAGGGGTTGAACATAATGAAGCCAGATCTGGATGAAGGACACTGGCCCGGATCAGATGAAAGCAGATAGATTGTAAGTGAGGCAATGAAGTAGAAAATGGTAGTTGAAACGGATGATCAAAGGTCAATTGATGGTGGATGATGGAAAGGTACATGAAATAAAGGCACAAAGAGCCTGTAACATGGAGGGGAAAGTACCGGATGACAGGGATAACATCTGGTGAGGTCAGATCAGAATTGAGTGGTCAGATTGACAGTGGATTGATTGTTGCGAATGTTGGATGTATTGAAGCTGTCAGTAATCAGTTGCTAGGATGAGAAGAAAAAAAAATGGGGGTCGGATGGGCCTGGAGCTCCCTTGAAGCTCGTCTGAATGCCCCTTATGGTGGGCTCCAGATGAAGAGAGGTTGACTGACCTAAACTGCTATACATCTCTGGATAGGAAACTAGCAGGTCAGTAACACAAAGAAAGAGAGTGAAGGAACGATTGGTTCATCCCAGGGGAATAGCAGGTAGAGAATCAAGGGAATGCAACTGCAGGGCTTACAGGACTCCTTGGTAGTTGATCTAGAAGAGCTCCTAATGCTTCAGACATGGCTGACAAGCACAGGACTTGATTCTTCTAGGATCAAGAGAGAAAGAGAAGACCAGATACAACTGGATTGATGAGGACTGAAGACTCCCACTCCGAGTGAGTGATAGATGATTGATTCGATTCCCAGTGCTGTGTGTGAAACACAACTTTTATAGTCTGGGCACACCCGAGACTCTAAATAAGCATAAAGAAGGAACATCCGACGTGAATCCGGTGACCGGATCACAATATGGAGCGTCCAGTACATAGCGTCCGGTACACTATAAGTATAGTAGGAATCCATCCGGTAGATGGACCAGATTGAAAAGAAATGGATACAAGGAAACGGGTACATATGAGTAGGGTGGACCAGAACCGGATGGACACGGATAGACACAGATGCTTGATGACTCGACAACGACCTAGTGAAAGTCAAATAGAGGTAGAATGACCGGATACGGACCTAAGGAGCAATGGCTCCTTACAACGTGGGTTTATATAAGTATAGTACTTCAGGGTAGGCATGGAATGAAATAGAATGCGGTGGAAGGAATTGCTGACAGAGCAAGTGATAAAGAGCACGTGAAGTGCGAAAGGAACGGACGGTGAGTCATGGTATCATAGTCAGCGATGAAATGAAAGAAACATCCAAGTTGGGACTTATACCCATGCGTATGTAAGTGATAAGTCAAAGGAAAAGCATAGTCCAGGATAAATCGTAACACTTCCCCCCATCATCTCTTATCTGATGATGACAAAAGATACACTGCAGAAGAAATGGTGAACATGAATAGTTTCTCTGGAGGTGAATGATACCTTGATTTTTAATCCTTTGACACTGCCTCGGACATACTAAGGGGGTAATGTTATAATCAGCCCCTTTTTCCTCTTGTTATGTGTCTTGTACATATGCATGGATATAAGTCCCAACTTGAATGTTCTTTTCTTTTCATTGCTGACTATGATACTATGACTACTTGTCTGATTTCCATTGTGTTCTCTGCAATTCCATTTGCTGAGTCATCAACTCTTTCCTAACCTACCCTGAACTTGTCCTATGCCTATAAACCTTACTTGTCTGTACTTGTATCTCCAAGCTAGAACTTCCCTTCACGTACCTCAATATGCTGGGTCTTTGCTCCATTCCTAGTTCCAGTTCTTAGTCCCTCATCAGGAACTCCTTGACTCTCTGAGACTTTGTAGTGCTCTTGAGGCTGCATTGTTCAGAGAACCTCTTGCCACCCAGTGGCATTAGACCATTGGAGAGTCTGTTCGTTCTTTTTAACATTCAATCATTGAGACAGAGCAAGGGAAACATCTTGTTTACCTTGAACTCTTGTACCTTATTCTCATAGAGCAGCTTGCCCTGCTCTTCCTTGTCCTTAGTATCCTAGACCCTCTGTAGGGGCTACACCTATCCTCTACCTGAGGTAGTCATAACAAAGAGCAGGAATTAACAGAGTACAGAGATGTAAGAGTACCACAGAACACGTCAAGCATGGAAATGAGAAGGGAATGATGTTTTCTGAGCAGATCATATTTCATGGGTCTCAAGTCAATCAGGTCAGGATCTGGAGTAAGCAAAGGTTGGGACTATCTGGTGGTGATCAATAATATCAGAAAAGAACAGAGAGGTGGAGGAGTGGGGGAGAGCAGGAGCACATGGAGCACATGGAGCACATGGAGCACATGGAGCACATGGAGCAACTCTGGGCAAGGGGTGTGGGAGATGAAGGGAGGTGGAAGGTGATTTCATCAAGTCTGAACAACCATGTTTCAAGGTACTCCAGCCAATCATGATAGAATCCAGAGCACATGGAGGTTGGTGGTGTCAGGAGGTAGGTCAGGAAAGTTGAAAGGGGTCAGAGCAGAGAGCAGAGATAAGAAGGTGGTGATACAACTCAGAACCACTTAAGGCTCTAGGCTGCTTTCACTGGTCAAGGGAAGGGAAGGGAAAATGAGTGGACACTGTAGATGCTGAGGAAATCACCAAGAGGACAAGACTGCCCTCTGGTGGCTACATTCTTGTCCTTTATATACTACTCTACATGTTTGTACCTATTGTAGTCTAATCTAGATGTCCATGAGGAAACCATAAGGATTAGGTGGAGAGGAGGCATGGTGTGGAAGAATGAAAGATGATACATGTGTAGAGTATGGCTATAAAATAATGGGAGGGTCATGGGTGGTGCATGGAAGACATAGGAATGTTCTGGGAGGGTCTGGAATGCATAGCATGACATACTGTATAACTGGAAAGAGTTTGCATGCTGAAATACAAAGTTCCAGTTCAACTGTTGTGGTTCCAGTGCTTTTGAGGTTTCAGTTCTGAATTCCCACAATTCCAAGCCTTCCGAGCTTCCGCACTTCCAAGTTCCCGCGGTTCCCAGCTTCTGAGTTCGGAAGCATCAATTCCAGTGTGTCATACATTCTAAGTGTTGTCAGAAGTGTCAAAAGGGTCAAAATGTTGGAATGGGTGTGGAAGTGACTGTAACAGGTGCAAAGAGAAGGCAGAATCCAAGACAATAGCCCTGCAAATAAATAGAAGGATTTATTGACTTCTGAAGCACAGCAACTAAGAGTGAGGGATGAGGATGGAATGGAATGGGTGTATGAGTGCCATAGAATGGGTACAAACAGAGAATGAACTGCAGATCTGAGGGTGAACTAAGAAGTCTGAGAGCTGAATGCAAACAGATTGCTGGATGTGGGAAAAGTAGATCAGAGAGGATGTCAGAGTTGAGAAACAAGAGGCATCATGGAGTGTAAGTGCTGCAAGTGCAAGCCAGAGGTGAACATGAAGTCCAGTGTAGAAAACCACATTTTCCTGCAGTGATATCCACTCATTCCTAGTCATCCTGTAATATCTATCCTGTGCTATAGTCAATCTGAGACTCCTCTGTTCTGCCATTAATTCTGATCTGATTCAATCCAATAGTTGTTTGAAGGTCAGTTTTTGATCTGTCTGTTAAGACTGGATCTCCTCCACTTAAACTCCAGTCAGAGATTGGAGGTCGAGGGGAAAAATGATGCTGGAGATGGCCAGAGATCTGGAGGGGTGAAGGCTCAGTGCATGACTTATGTGTCATGGCCTTGCACTGTCATGGCCTTCTTGGTTGGAGATGCATTGGAGAAATTCTAAAGGAAGAACAGAGGATAAGTCTAAGATGATATTCAGGCTGAGACTATCTACATACAGAGTCAGAGTATATATATGGAGGAAAGTTGAAGGCTATGTAAATAGATAAGATGGAGTCAGAGAAGTCATAACTGGAGCTGTGCACTGGTAGTGCAGTTTGCCAGAGATATGCTGCACAGGGTCAGAGGAAAAAGAGGAGCAAGACTAATTTAAATACAGAACAAGGGAAGTACCTAAGGAGATCTAGGATATGTCTGGAGTTTTAGATGTTAGGAGTTGGTGAGAAGTCACTGGAGGGATTAGCAGAGTTGTTCCAGAGGTCACAGTTAACTTATTTGCATAGAATATAACACCATCTACTGTTTGTCTATCATTTTCTTCAATTTGATGTACCAGACCCAGATTCATGCACACAGAATACCTATCTGGTTTACCAGATATTGGATTCCTGTGCATTGAATCACTTTCCTGCACAACAGATCCATCTCTTTAGAGTTGAATAGCCTTCTTTTCTGTTTCTCTTAATATATATCATTTGAATATGCCCAAATTAAAAATGTATTCCCCTACCATCACTATGCCAGCCATCTAGTACCATCCAATATGAATCCTAAGCCAGTGCCCCTCCAGTTCCCCCCATTCATCTGCTAGTTCTGCAATATCAAGTTGGTTCTCTAGTGCTATCAAATGGAGGAAAGCCAGACTCAGTTTTCCAGTGTTCTGTGAACAACCAGTGAGCCCTTCTTACAGTCCTCTTTCATTCTTTTTGCAATTCCCTGGGTTGAGATCTATACTCACACTCTACTTATTTGATTAGGACTTTATCACAAGTTCTTTAGTTACTCGATACCAGGAATCTTGAGGGAAAACACAGGAGGGTGGTCTCTAGAGAGACAGATGGTAAGGCTGGAAAGAGCACAGAGCTCAGTTCCAGAGACTGGGGTGACATCAGAGGGGTTGGCATTCACTCTTCAGTTGTCAGGTGAAAGATGCCACTATAGTACCCTATGATCAATGGATTATTATCAGGTGAGCTAGCAGTGCTTGACCAAGCATGTTTCTGAAATCCAATTAGGGTATGCACAAAGCATTGGAGGTGGTTACTCTGAGATGAAAAAGCAGGGTTTAGGAGGGGCAATATTGGAGTGCAGAGGTGAGGAGTTCAGAGATGTCAGAGCAGGATGAAGATGCCATCAAGGCACTGGAGGGTACAGAGAACATATTGGTGACTGTCAGGGGGTTTGAAGGGTGGAATTGAGGACAGAGTGCATGAGGGATTGGAGTATTTCCAAACAGAAGGCAGAATGAGCTGCAAGTAATGGAACTGGTCATAAAAATGAATGAATATGCTTGAGATGGAGGTACTGATGAGTGGAGAAGTAGCACAGGCTCCTGAGGACATGGTCAGATGATCCACAAGTCAGTCTTGGATAAACAACTCCAGAGAAAAGAGGAGTTGCTTTGAAGTTGCCTTGGATGACAAAGGCAGTTGTTTAAATGCCTAGAGAAAGCCTTTGAGACAAGTCTTGATGTGAATGAGGGAGGGTCATGATCACAGTAGTGACAGTACAGATGGAAGGCTGAATATAGTGTTAAGACTAGGTCATCCTCCAGTGAAACTCCAGTCAGAGATTGGAGGTCAAAGGGGAAAGGAGATTGGAGATGGTTGGATATACAGAGGGTCACATCCAGAGGAATGAAGGCTTCATGTAGGACTTATGTGTCATGTCTACACACTGTCATGGCCTTTGTTGGTTGAAGATGCATTGAAGGAGTTTCAGACATGAACAGAGGACTGGCTAAGTTGGTATTCAGCCTAAGCTATCTATGTACAGATACAGGCTTTATATATACAGAGGAGGATTATGGATTAGTAATGGAGGTTGAATGACTAAAGTATCAGAGGTTGGATAAGTACATGCCAGAGCTGTGCTACACAGGATTGGAGATATCAGAGAGGTGAGACTAAACTAAATACAGAACAAGGAATATACTTAAGGGAATCTATGAGAGGTCTGAACTTGCAGATTTGCATAATTGGTGAGAAGTAACTGGAGGGACAAGCAAAGTTGGATTCCAGAGGTTGGAGTTGACTTGGTTGGATTTCAAGATATGACAGCTGACAACATCATCTCATGTGGCTTGAGTGTTGTGAAGTTTCTTCATCAGGACAGTCACTTAGCATGAGAAGAGGAGGCTCTCAACCTTGAGATGGAGAACCTGGAAATCTGGGTCAAGGTTCAAAGGGGGACGGGATTGTTTCAGGTTTAGATGCTTGATTGTCAAATCTGACAAACCCACCTGCATGGGGAGGTTCTAAACATTTGTTGATTATCATTGTTGTTCATCTGTTGTCATTGTCATCCCTCTGATGTTGTGCTTCCCTTATTGTACTTTTCCTCTTTATGTCATTTCATCTTTTTCTTGTTGTTGCCTTTCTCTTTTTTTTTCTCATTGTTACCATTTTAGCAATATGTGCCTATTCCTTTCCATGTATACATGCCACCATGCTCTTTACAATTCTATGTTATATGTTTGCAATGAATGCTAGAGGTGTTGCAATAACATGTTCATAACATGTTGCCCGAAAGCCTGTCCAGGTGATGCTGCAAGCCCATCATTCAAATTTGGCCCCCATTCTTCCTCATCCAGGAGCACCAGGGCAATGTTACCATATGTGTGCTGGAGGATGAAAACCATGCCAGACCATCACTGTTCGGGTTGTGATGTGCCAAGGTTCTGATTTTACTGCGAAAGGTGAAAAATCGCATGCCCTATAAAACCCACCACCTAAAGGTAGCAGGTATATCTTGTGCAAATATATTGATAGTGACATAAGCTCTAAATGCTGTTGCCAAATGTATGGAACATGTTGTACAGTATGACTAAATAAATAAAATAAAATTTCAGGATTTGATTTTTTGATATACAGGCAGAAAGTAGTGTTCGTCGGAGGCGAAATATGATAACGGGTAAGTCACGGAACATTTTCCACGCTGTCTAAGGTGCTAGCTCTTCCCAATGGACTTAGTTCATCAAGAGAGATGAGGATCACAGTTCTCCCACGCAAGCCGTTCCACCTTTTTCTTTTTTTGGATTCGACTTTATGATGAAACACTAGGGTTACGCCCGGGTCGGTCATGTCATGTCCTGGCTCCAGCGCTCCTCAGAGTAACCAACTAGACAAATTGTGCCGAGTTCAAGTTTTCTTCCGGCCTTCAATAGCTACCGACACAAGGTAGTAGTCTTACGACACCCGTCCGGCAACACTGTCCACTGCTACGGCTCAGGTATTATTATCATTACCACTTGGAGCTGAATTCTGTATCTTAGGTGTGTATGTACCTGTGTTAGTTACAGAATAAGCGGGCGGCAGCAATAAATCACAGTTTTATACAAGGCAAGACTGCTTGCTGGCGGGATATCATTTCTCCTCGAGTCCAACTTACATCAGATGTATCTCCATCTTCCTGTTCTTCTCCCCACCGCTGCCACTGTTGCAGTTGTTGCAGCCATCGGGCTTATCTCGCATCATCCGCGACCGCGACCGCCGGAGCCGGCCGCGCCATTGCCACAGCCCGACTACATCAGCTACTGCGTTTGTTCCCAGCCGGCGAGACTCATGTGTTGTCCCGACAGTGGCCGTGTTTCACCACCCAGAACGCTCGACATGGAAGTCCCCGATCATGAACTACCCTATGTAGTAAGATTTGCCCGTCATTTTATAACTTAGTATATTCCAGTCAATGACGGTGCATGAAGGCTTTCCGGCACTGCGTTTCGCGTGCTCCTTGGGATCCCTACCCAACTCCAAAGTGCCTGGATGGCGAAAGTCTCAAATGTTGCATTCCAGTGAGTGCTGGCTGCGCAGGTGAAAAAGAGTGATTTTGATTCTAATATCCCTCAGGAACCGTCCCCTGACGAACTTGAATGGTGCGGATTGGTCCATGAGAGAGTCGCCATTGAAATGCCAGTGAGATATAGACGCGGAGATTGATATCACCTGTTACATTGTCGGTGCAGGGGAAAAGTCACTGATCGATTCATGGCGTGGTAAACGCGTGAATATAGATTGTAGAATGTGATGTACTGGTATACACAAATGGGATGTAAGCACTAGCTGCTAACGAATGAGCATCCTCGCACGGACTGGCCCCAAAGTCTAGCAGCTTAATTACCTCAGGTTTCCGACCACCATCGCGGCTTTCAGTCTGCATCCGCCATCGATTGGAGGTAGGCAAATGGAGGGAATCATTGCTAGCCTGAAATTGCAGGGATCTGAGTCACTCATCTTTTCCCTCGCCATGCAACTGTATAATCAACTTCATGAACTTCGTGCCCCGTGAGTCATTTTCTGACCGCCGACTGAAGCTTCCCTGTTTCACGTTCAGACTCGGTTTACTATCTGGAGCTCGGAGCAGGATAGGATCTGTGTTCCGAGCGAAGGCGCCTGAACTTGGGATCATAAAGATTGATATAGTATGAATGACTTCTCTCCAGTCCATTCACTCGTCCTCGTTCACCCTTGGATTGACCTTTTGCTCGATAGACAATTCGTCGGAGGTATATTGGGGACGGTTCGTCGTCTTCCAACGTGAATTTATCACCCCTCCCTAGTCCAAAAGTGGTAGTCAAGAAATCGATCGCGGCGCCCTTAAATTTCGCACCCTGGACCACCGTTTGTTGCGCGCCTCGAGACACGTCGTCATTCCTTTCGTCTTTGCCTGTGTCATCGATACTAGAATGCCGGAACTCTGGTTCGTCGCACGTCTCCGACAGCCGTTTAGTGGTTCACGCCGACTAGCAGTGGTCGTGTCACGAAACGTCATGAAGTAAGGTGTGCGCGCGCCACGGCCCAGTCCCAAAGTCACGTGCCTTGCCCCCCCATGCCCTGGTCCCGCGCCCCATCATGACATTCGTCACCTCGTCACCGTCAACGTCACGGATCGGTCACGGATCGGTCACGAGCCGTCACAGGAAGCCCCTCTCTGTCTCTCCTCTCTGGGCTACCTTTTCCCGGGGTCCCAACTGATGGGACATGTTGTTCACACTCACATGGGCTCCACAGCTGACCCAGTAATGACACAAGGAGAAGGAGATGGATGACAAATGACCATTCCGCTGAGGGCAGTGAAGCAGTGGAGTAGAGTAAGGCATCATAAGGTAGAAGGTAGCAGTAGGTGTCAAAATCTGTGCACTATGGGGTAGTAGTGGTGGAACAACTATTGTATTTACCTATGGAGGGGTAGAGATACCCGAAATACAGAAATAAGTAAAAGGGAAAGCTAGATGTAGCTAAAGAACTAACCTCAGTTGCACAGTAGTAGTGGACCAACTGAGGAAGGAATGACAAAACCAGACTGACTAAATAGTAATGGAGATTAGAGTGCATGAACTCCAACATGACTCTGATGTAGTCCAGAATAGGATATATGAGGTCCGAAGGAAGAAAGTGTCAAAATGTAACACCTCCGATCTCTGGTCGTCTCCAAGGTCGCCCACTACAACTCCGAGGTTGATGCGCACCAAGTCCCCCAACTCCGCTCCGGAGCATCTCGGAGTTGACCGTTCCACTCAGTAAGGTCCCTTTCTTCTTTCGGACCTCATTTATCCTATTCCGGACATTATGTCGGAGTTACATCGGAGTTCAAGCGCTCTAATTTCCGTCACTATTTAGTCAGTCCGGTTTCGTCTTCTCTCCCTCAGTTGTTCTGCCACTCTAGTGCAACACTGAGGTTAGTTCTTTAGCTACATTAGCTCTTCCTTTTTACTTATGTCTGTAGTCTGGGTACTGCTACCCCTACCATAGGTGAATTCAGTTGTTCTGCCACTCTAGTGCAACACTGAGTCTGGGTACTGCTATCTCTACCATAGTCCACAGATTTTGACAAAACGGTCAGCCGGGGCTGACTACGAGGACAAGAACGACAAGGACAAGGCAGGGCCGTCGAAAAAGGTGGATGAAGTGTGGGAGATCTGGCACGTGACGCCGTGCACCATGTGCGCGAGGACGAAGGCAGTCTGTGCCAGACTGGAAGGGCGGACATGCAACGTCTGCAAGAAACAGAAGGCAAAGTGTGAGAAGTCGCAAGGACAGTGGCCGAAGAAGGAGGAGGAGGCGCCAAAGGGGAAGGGGAAGGCACCCGCACCTGGTAAGTGCAAGTTCCTCGGATCAAATAGCAACTAACACGTCTGGTAGTGCGCCCCAAGCGGCAGAAGACACGCCCAGATCCCATCCTGGTCACAGACAATGAGGAAGAGGAGGAGCCGGCCCTCTCTTCACCGGCAGCTGGGAAGCGGCTCGCAACCAAGCCGGGCCATGCCAGCACAAAGGAATGCCTCGCCTACGAGGCTAAACATCTGGAGGTGTGGCTTCTCAGTGCACAGGCTCGGATGAAAGAGGTAGAGGCAGTAGTGGCCGAGATGGTGGCCGAGATAGGCAGCTGGCAGAAGGATCTAGGGAGGATCCAACGGGACATAGATAGGTTGGGTCCCAGTAGATAGCTTCTTCTCCATCTCCGTCCTATGTCAAATACGAGTCCCAATGCATGTGTCCGTGTCCGTGTCCGTACGTGCAATCCGACCGGTCCCTAAGTAAAGGAAATGGTAGGGTAAGTAAAAGAAAAGAAAGAGGTCCGAGACAGGAGTGACAACACAACACCGGGTTGTGAGCATCCGCTTGACTTGTCTTCATCGGTTGGCTTCTGTGTCTATGCCTTCCCGGTGTAAGGAGCCGTCGCTCCTTAGGTCCGTATCCGGTCGTTCTACATCTATTTGACTTTCACTAGGTCGTTGTCGAGTCATCAAGCATCCGTGTCTATCTGTGTCCGTCCGGTTCCGGTCCGCCCTAC
>JBBPTO010002339.1:0-11121 GCA_038094155.1 Pulveroboletus cf. aberrans
CCGTTACGTAGCCAGTGGTTATTAATATATTTGGTCTCACCAATGCTAAGTGACATTCCCATGGCTATAGCCAGTACACTGCATACACTCTAAACATAGCAAACATTGCAATGGTTTTTGGAGTCACTGTATTGTCTACCTTGGACTAGTCTGGTGGTTGGCATCACACCCACTTTATCTGTCTTTCAACTGAAGCCCACTGCAAGGAATTCCAGATTGTCAAGAAGGACACTCAGGCCTACTCCCCAGCATTTAGACCTTCAGGGTATCCTTTCGGATTTTTGTCATCTCAATCTATCCTCTGATTCAAATTTCCTGATTCCAGTGATGCCAGATAGAGCTCATCATTGATGACTTAGCACCCCTGCATCATCTTCTTTTGTTTCCAGAGCATTTATCCATTCTTCCCCCTAACTGCTCATTGATTTTTGATACACTTTCCTCCCTGACTTCAGTCTCAGCATTAACTTTGTCCCCTTCATCTCACCCTTTGTCCCCATCATTGTCTCTCAATTTCCTCTTTCAACCTACTCATTATCCCTCCAAAGCTGGAAGCTCATCTGGTGCATCATCCGAGTCTTCTTCAGCCAGCTCATCACCTAGTCTTCCATATCTCTTTCTCTGTCACAATGATTTTTCTCATCTCCCAATACCACATTCAGTTATTAACCACCCACAGACCCTCAACTGCCTCCCGAATCCAATACCAATGGATGGTCAAGTTCAACCCATCCATATGCCTCTCTGAGATACTCCAAATGCAGCCAAGGTTAATGGCAAGACACCATCTCAACTCCCCAGGTATCTAGAGGATCTTGACCAGATTGGTAACCAAGTGGCTCTTGATGAGGCTGGTAAAATAAAAGCTGCAATCCAGTATGCAGATCTAGAAGAAGTCAAGATTTGGGAAACCATCCCAGAGATGACCGCCAACCCAGTGAATTGGCTCGCATTTGTGATGGCCATCAAAAAGATATATCCTGGATGTGAAGGTATCAACTGCTTCTGCCATGCTGACATCCAGTACTTAGCAGAGAATTACCAAAAGAAACAGATGCACAACCAGGCTGACCTGGAAGAATATAACAGAAAGTTCTGTAAGGTTGCGGCAGCATTGATTGCTAACAATAAGCTCTCAGAAGTGGAGAAAAACATTATCTTTCTTGTAGGATTCTCAAGGCTGCTGCAGGATCATATCTTGCAGTAGTTGGCAATAGTCAAACTGGATCACCATCTGGAGGACCCTTATCTAATGGAAGACATGGTTGCAGCAGCCAAATGCTTGCTGTCCAGATCTACACTGTGTTATACCCTAAACATGTCCGACATCCTTCTCCATTCCCAATCATTCCATCAGCCTTGCTATACTTCACCCCCATCCTTCCCTCAAAGTTATATGTATATAATCTGCTGCTGGCTATGAAAGTGGAGTTGAATGTGGCTATGCACACTACACTGTTGTGCAAATTCTGCGCTGAGCCTGGACATTTTATCCAGACCTGCACTGTTTGTTTGAAGTATCTTCAAAGTGGGAAAATTATCTGAGGTCTGAATGGCATGCTCACTTGCTGGATGGGTCAGAGATTCTATGAGTACTGGGCAGACAATGTCTCAAGGATGTGGTAGGCCATGTGATGAAGACTTCACAGTCTATCCAGGTTTCATCATCTGGAGTGGCTAGCACTCACATCACAACCAGTATTCTGTCTGCTACTTATCCAGATACTCCTGCCATTTTAGATATTGAGTCATTCACCTACATTTTGGCAGAGGATCCTGATCAAGGATTTGCTCCCATCTCTGTGGATATGGATTTTCAACCATATCTAGCACAGGCTTGGGCTTTGTTTCAAGTGGATAAAGCCTTTAAGGATAAGGGGAAGAGGGTCCGATTCAAGGGCATTCAGGTTCCACAATGCAAGTGACCTCAACCTCATGCTGCTATGGTATCCAAGAAGCTTCTCTCTCCCAAGCTTCAACAGTCATCATCATCATCCACTCCATCTTCATTGACTGGTCCATTGAAACAACCAGATTGTCCTCCTACTCCTCATATTACACCTAAGGCTCCTCAGCCATCTGGTGTAGGTGCTGAAACTATCAATCTGGCCCCATACCAGAACCAGACATTCCCTAACACTCAGTATAAGTATTCTTTCCATTTAGAAGATGATGCTGCACCTCATCGAGTCCTGGAACAGATGTTAGACTTTAGTGTTCTGGTTCCTGTAAAGGAACTATTTGCTGTCTCACCTGAGTCTCGGAAACAGTTCCAAGACCTCACTATGGTGAAGCATACTACCAGCCTGTCTATTAACATTGCACAGGTACACGAGCTATCCAGGAGGGATCTGGCAGTGGTCAGGTGTGAATATGGTGACCCGATCCTCCACAACAATAATGGCCTCACTGTCATGCATCATAACCTCCCACTATGAGCTATCAAAGCCAAAGTAGGGGATTCTGGATGTGTGCTTCTTGCCATCCTTGATTCAGGATCTGAGATTGTTGCAATGCCAAAAAAGAACTTGGATTGCCCATCCAGTCAGACCACCTTATGAAGATGTCCTCTGTGAATACCAATGTAAATTCTACAATTGGTGTCCTTGAAAATCTCTCCTTGGATTTCAGTGCTGAAGATGTCATGGTGCAGGTTCAGATCTTGGTGAAAGCTAAGATTGACCTGTTACTTGGGCATCCTTTTCATTGTTTAATGAGTGCTAACACAGAGCATTGCCCAGACAGCTTGCAGACTATCATGCTGCACAACCTGAATACTGGAAAGCAGTATATGCTGGTGATCTGGTTGTGGTCTGAAGCCTGCCTGTGCTGTTCAGAGTGGTTGCAATATAACAGCCATCAATCCATTTTGGAGATGGGTTTTTAGACATCAATGATCTGCCTCAGGATTGGGGAGAGTCCATTCAGTCATCCATCCTACATGTTTTCTCTTGTCATTTCATGCATCTGACTCCACTTTCTGTTGGACATATTTCTCCTGCATCAGATCACTTCTTCCTGTCCACTATGCAATCCACCATTAACCTGGATGTTGTTTCAGCATTATCTTTCATTTACTTCTATGATATGATTTCTCATTCTCTGGCATACAAACCAGTAGTGAAAAAGATCCAGTCAGTCATCACACCAATGGATGAGGAGTTCCAGATCACCCACACCCTCTCAGATGATCCTCTTGCTGGTCTTAAACTGTTACCTACCATTCCTCCTAATTTCTCTCCTGGACATTGTTTCACTCAGGAACAGGCTGACAAACTAGATCTTGACCCAGCAAACTGGCTTTGGCCTGATGAGGTCAAACTTGTTTGTTGGTTAGTCCAGGACCACACAACCACTTTTGCTTGGGTGCCAACCAAGCGCAGTCGCTTGGACAAGCAATATTTTCCCACTGTCAAGATTCCTACTGTACTCCACACTCCATGAATGTCATGAAATATTCCTGTCCCTCCTGGTATGTGGACTGATGCTATTCAGATAATCAAGGACTGGATCATGTCCAGCATATACAAGCCATTGACTGCCACATACTGGTCCTGCTGGTTCTGTGTCCTCAAACAGGACAAGAAGTTGCTACACCTCATTCATGATCTCCAGCCTCTCAAGGCATTATGATCCAGGAGTCTCCCACATCCCCATTTGTCGAGCACTTCACAGAGTTCTTCACTGGATTCACATATGGGATGATGGATTTGTTCACCATATATGACCAGCATCTGCTTCATCCAGATTCATGGGACCTTATGACTTTCAATAGTCCTATGGGTCCCCACCATCTTACCACTGTTGTAATGGGTTACACTAATGCCATACAGATATATCAGGCAGATATGGCCTTTATCCTACAGGATGAGATTCCCCATTTTACTTATCCTTTCATTGATGACCTGCTGGTCAAATCCATCACCACTCCATTGTAGGAGCCTGAAGCTCCCTACAGTGATATTCCTACATCCTCCGAGTATTCATCCATCCTCCAAGTTCCTCTGCAGTCCTCTGCTGTTCCTCCGAGACTCAATAGTCAGAGACCGTCTTCTCAAGTCACAACTCCAACCTCCAGAGGACCGAACCTTTGTTCCCACACTCCAGACAAGTCATCCATGAGTCAGAGTTGTGTTTCCTCATTGGGATATTACCTTATTTAGTGTCTACATTCATTCCTTCATGTTTCCTTTTGATTCACAGTCTCAGAAATACCCAGACTTAAAAGTTTGTAAATAGAACTTAGTTCAGGAAGTCAATTACCACCATCCAGCATTAGTTCTAAGTCTCTGAGTCCATTTTCCTTCATTTCTCTTCAAGTCCTGTGAAGTCCTGCAGTTCCTGACAACTCCTGACAACTCCATAGTTGATTTCTTAGCCCTACCAAACAGCAAGGAATCAGACTCTTATTTTCCAGCTCTCTCAGGACATCAGTGAGCCATCCATATTCACCCTCACCCACTTTATTTCTCTCTTTGCAATCCCCTGGGTGAAGAACTACACTTGCACCCTTTTCACTATCTTAGGAGTTCCACTTCAGAGTTCCTAGGAGTTTTACACTGTACCAACAACTGGATGGATCATACAAGATGATCCCTGACAATCTGGGGATCCACCACTTCATTTGGGAGCATCTTCAAGTTGTTCACCACATCCTTTAGTGGTTGCAAAATGTTGGTGCTACCATATCTGCTAAAAAGTTTATTCTAGCAGCACCAGATGCTATGATTGTTGAACACAAGTGCACAGCAGATGGAGGCATTCCCCATGAAGACAAGGTCCACAAGATCCACGATTGGCCACAATGCCAGATCTTAATGCAGGTCCACAGATTCTTAGATGTTTGTGGTGTACTCTGCATTTTCATTCATGATTTTGCTTCTATTGCACGTTCATTGGTCAATTTGACCTGGAAAAACACTCCATTCGAATGGGGAGAGCCTCAGCAGATTGCAATGCAGCATCTCAAGGATGCAATCTGCACCTCTCCAGCCTTGCATAACTTGGATTATGAGTCTGGCCATGAGGTAATCCTGGCTGTTGATACTTCATTGATTGCAGTCAGGTACTTCCTGTCCCATGAAGAAGAGGATGGCAAAAGGTATGTGAACCAGTTCAGATCGATTAGTCTCACAGATATCAAGAGCCGGTACTTACAGGCCAAACTTGAGCTTTATGGGCTCTTCCGTGTGCTTTGCCCTGTATGGATCTTCATTTTTGATGTCACCAACCTGATGGTTGAGATGAACACAAAGTACATCAAGGACATGATTAACAATCCTGACTTGCAGCCCAATGCGACCATCAACTGGTGGATCATGGGTATCCTTCTTTTCATGTTCTGTCTCATCCTGTTACGATCGGCCCCTTTCTTTTCTTGCTTACCTATGCATGGGTGTTAGTCCCAATCAGGACGTTCCTTTCTTTTCACCGCTGACTACGATACCCTTACTCATCGTCCGATTTCCATCGCATTCTATGTGATCCCATTTGCTTTGTCAGCGGTTCCATCCTGTCTATATAAACCGTCCTCTCTGTACTCGTATCACTAAGCTAGACCTCCCTTTCGTGTACTACAATACACCGGGTCTTTGCTCCACTCTTAGTCCTAAGTCCCTCACTGGGAACTCCTTGCTCTTTGAGACTTCATAGCACTCTTGAGGCTATGCTGTTCCAAGGGAAACCTCTTGTTCACCTCGAGACGATCGATCTCTGAGGCAGTCCCCTCTTCAACGTTCGATCATTGAGATAGAACAAGCAGAACACCTTGTTCACCTTGAACCCTTGTACCTCGTCCTCGTAGAACGCCCTGCCGCGTTCTCCTCTATCGTCGTAGACCCGCCTCGAAGGGCTACATCTATCCTTACCCAGGGTAGTCGTAACAAAAGGTCTAGCTTGCCTGTCGGCTACTACCTAGTAAGCCACCATTCCCCCCAGACCCCCCTTGATACTCGTTGGCGCTCCCGCCCCAATGAACCTTCTGACTCCGAGTCAGTCCCTCGTGACCAAACCCCCTCTGACGAAGACGACTTCCTACCCACCGAGGAGGAAACCCAAGTCGCTCTCGACCTAGCACACCATCTCTCCCATTCTGCATCCATTCCTCGGGTGCTGACCCCTCCATTGCCAACACCCCAGCCGCAGTCTGGAAGAATCTTTTTCCCTAGCAACCCCCTTGACCCACCCGAACCTCGGGAATTCATCCAAGCATACGAAGCTATGTCTTCTTCTAAACCCATGGAGCTCAAACTTAACCCCCTGACCGCCTTTGACGGCGACACCACTAAGTCCCAAGATTGGTTGGACACTGTCGCAACCTACCTCCTAGTCAACTCCGATGTTTACCGCACTGACGACAAGAAGGTCGCCTTTGCACTCTCATTTATGACCCTTAGGTCAGCTCAGGTCTGGGCCAAAACCTTCAGAAGGAAGGCGGTCGCAGACAACTCCTTCGGGAAATGGTTGGACTTTGAAGAAAAATTTAAGAAGTCCTTCGTCTGAGAAGACGAAGCCACCGATGCCTTGGCGTGGCTCTTCTCCACGCGAATGAACAAGGACAAGAAGGGACACTGGACACCGTCCATTGTAGACTTCAACGCCGAGTTTCAAGCCCATGCCGCTAGACTTTCCGCCACCGACGATGTCCTTATCTCCTTCTACCAACTAGCTATCGCCACGCCCCTCTCCACCCAAATCCTGGCCATGGAAACCGTCCCCGATAAAATCGATGACTGGTACAAACGCGCCATTTCCTTCCAAAAGCAATGGGAAAGAGCCTCCCTTGTCCGAGAAGCAAGGAAAGGGAAGACCACCCCTTCCTACGCCTACTTCACCCCCAGCCCGAAGACTTCCCGAGACCCCGACGCCATGGACGTCGATGTCATATCCATCCCTCGCCCCCAGAAGCTTACCCCTGAAGAAAGGGAACGCTGCCGTAAAAAGAACCTCTGTTTCAAATGCCGGAAACCCGGACATCCCACGTTCAAATGTAATGCCACCTTCGATGAAACCCCCAGACCTTCTGTCAAAAAGACAACGAGGAAGGATCCTGAAGATCTTCCCACGTTAAAGGAATGCAAGGAAGACGACGAAGAAGTGGTCGGAAGGACCGCTCGCTTCTGCTCCCAGGATTTTTAGAACGGAGGACAGCCTCGACGTCTGCCACCTCCTACCTTGTATGTGCACCTGTAATCATATCTCGTACGATGAAATCCATGCAAATCCCCGTTAAACTCATCGTACCATCGCACACCCTCAAAACCGTCAAGTCTCACGCCCTGATCAATAGTGGCGCAGACATTAACTGTATTGACTGGGGATTCGTTAGGAAGAACAGACTCCCCACATCCCAGCTTGAGAAACCATTCCAAGTCTGCAACCTCGACATGTCGTCCAACAAGAAGGGAAAAGTGTCCTTCTCCACTACTCTTTTTGTCAACATCGAAGGGATCACCAAGAAGGTCCTTTTCTATGTTATGGACTGCGGACGACAGAACGTCATCCTTGGATCACCCTGGCTAAAAGCGGTCAACCCTCTCATCGACTGGTCTAAACAGACCTGTACTATCTTGGAAACTCTCGACGAATCAAAAGATTTGTACCAAGGACACGTTGTGGATCTCAAATGCCACGACAAGTTTTACCCCACTGCCGCCCCGAAGGAAACCATGGTTCATCAAGTCTACGACAAAAGGCTCTTTGACTATCTTCAGAAGGAAGAAGAATCCAAACTTGTAGGGATCGCTAAGAGGTACGCAGACCTCCACTGAGTAGCCCATTTCGGAACCCGCTTTGCCCCCTGTGGCAGCCTCAGACACCAGAGGTTTGTCAACAAGGTCACCACCGCCACGGAACTCGCAGCCGCCGCTGGTAAAAACAACAAAACGACACTTCCCCCCGAATATGCTGAGTTTTCAGATGTCTTCATGAAGGAAGCATCCGATCACATACCTCCGTCACGCCCCTATGACCACGAGATCCACCTAGACGACTCCTTCGTCCCGAAGGTAGGGAAAGTCTACCCGTTGTCCCCGGATGAGCAGAAGGCCACCGAGGACTTCATCCAAGAGAACCTTGACTGTGGAAAGATCTGCCCCTCCAACTCCCCCCAAGCCGCACCCTTCTTCTTCGTCAAAAAGAAGGACGGCAAACTCCGTCCGTGCCAAGATTACCGCTACCTGAACGAGCATACCGTTCAGGATGCGTACCCCCTCCCCCTCATATCCGACCTCGTCGACAAATTGAAAGACGTGAAGGTCTTCACCAAGTTCGATGTCTGATGGGGATACAACAACGTTAGGATCAAAGATGGTGACCAATGGAAAGCCACCTTCATCACTCACAAAGGGTTGTTCGAACCCCTCGTCATGTTCTTTGGACTTACGAACTCCCCCGCCACTTTCCAACGATTCATGAACGATTCATTTAGGGACATGATCGCCGAAGGATGGCTCATCATCTATATGGACGACCTCCTCATCTTCTCCCCCGACCCAGAGCTCCACGAGGAACGAACCAAATGTGTCCTGAAAAGAATGCAGGAACTCGACCTGCACCTAAAACTCGAGAAATGCACCTTTGCCGCATCCGAAGTAGAATATCTTGGGATGATTGTGAAACCCGGACAAATCGCCATGGATCCCGTCAAGCTTGATGGGATCGCAGCCTGGCCGGTTCTGACGAAAGTTAAAGATGTCCGCTCCTTCTTAGGATTTGCCAACTTCTACTGGCGATTTATAAACAATTACTCAGCCGTTGCTCGTCCCTTGATAGATCTTACGAAGAAGAATCTCTCCTGGGATTGAACCCCCGCCTGCCAGAAATCATTCGAAGAGCTAAAGGCTCTTTTCCTGTCAAAACCAGTCCTCCATCTCCCCGACACCATGTGACCCTTCGCCATCATGACCGACACATCAAAGTTTACCACTGGAGCGATCCTACTCCAGACCGACGCCAATGGAGACTGGCACCCCTGCTCGTACCTCTCGCAGTCGTTCTCCCCTGCTGAGAGAAACTATGACATCTACGATCGCGAACTTCTTGCGATAATCTGAGCCCTGAAAGCCTGGAGACACTACCTCTCCGGTTCTTCCTTCCCCATCCAAGCGTTCACTGACCACAAGAACTTGACGTACTTCCGTCAACCTCAGAACCTGAATCGTCGACAAGCACGATGGCTCCTCGACCTTGCAGATTTCGACTTAAAAATGGTCCATGTCCCCGGATCCCAACTCACCGCCCCGGACGCACTCTCCCGTCGTCCCGACCTCATTATTGATGAAGAAGACAATGCAGGAACAACCCTGCTCCCAGACTCCCTCTTCGTCAATCTCATTGACTCCTCCCTGGCTGGCAAACTCACCTCATCCTCGTCCTCAGACCCCCTCGTCCTCCAAGCCCTCCAAGCCCTACAAGGAGAAGTACCCCCAGCATTCAGATCTTGTCTGTCAGATTGGTCCTACTCTGAAGGAGTACTTTCATATAAAGAACGAATCTATGCTCCCCCCACTGACAACCTCAGACATGAGGTACTGACTCGATGCCACGACCACGAAACCGCCGGACACCCCGGATATCTAAAGACACGCCAACTCGTCTCTGCAGAGTTTTGGTGGCCAGGACTGGCCCAATACATAAGGAAGTACGTAGAGGGCTGCGCCGTTTGCCAACAGAACAAGGCAAACACCCACCCCATGGCTCCCCCACTAACTCCAATCCAATCCTCGTGCACTCGCCCATTCCAGCAGATCTCATGTGATCTCATCACAGATCTTCCCTCTTCCTCCAGCTTCGATTCCCTACTGGTCGTGGTCGACCATGGACTTACTAAGGGGGTAATTCTCTGCCCCACTAAGAAAACCATTACCGCCGAAGGCGTAGCAACCCTCTTTTTCCACAAGGTTTTCCTCCGTTTCGGACTCTACGATAAGATCATCTTGGACCGTGGACCGCAGTTCACATCTTCCTTCGCGAAAAAGCTAGGTCGCCTCTTAAACTACGACCTTTCCCTATCCACCGCTTATCACCCCCAGTCTGACGGCGAGACAGAACGAGTCAACCAGGAGGTCAAAACATACCTTCGGATCTTCTGCGGCACTAACCCTGGTTCCTGGGCTGACCAGATTACTCACGCCGAATTCGCGCACAATCACCACCCCCACTCTGTCACTGGCAAATCGCCGTTCTACCTCATGATGGGCTACGAACCCTGTGCCCTACCTGTCATCCTCCCCGACTTCTCGCTCCCGGCCATAGATCAACAACTGAAATCCTTGTCTGCAATGAGGGACGAAGCCCTCGCAGCCCACGAACTCGCACGCCAAGTCATGGCCTCACGAAACAAATGCTCCTTCACCCCATTCTCAAAAGGAGATAAAGTCTGGCTTGAAGCCAAGAACCTCCGTCGTTCGGTAGCAAACCTGAAATTTGCCCCAAAAAGGGGGGGACCCTTCACGATTACGAAGGTACTATCCCCGATTACGTATCAACTCTATCTCCCACAGGCATGGAAGATACACCCTGTTTTCCACGCTTCCCTTCTTTCCCCGTATAAAGAAAATACCGTCCATGGCAAGAACTTCCCAAGACCCCCACCGGAACTTGTAGAGGGTGAGGAAGAGTATGAAATAGAGAAGATATTAAAACATCGTGGTGCACCGTCTTCACGCACGTTCCTGATCCGTTGGAAGGGATATTCAGCCAAAGAAGATTCCTGGATCCCAGAACGGAACTTAAAACATTCCCAGTCCACTTTAGATAGATATAAAAAACTCCACCCGTCCACTTTCTCTCTCTCTCAACCCTCTCACAAAAACCGTCTTAGAAAAACACCGTCATGACTTCCTCCCCATCCACCGTTTCCTCGACCCTCGTAGACACCATCTCCTCTCTTTCTTCTATCCCCCCTAGCACCGTAGAACCCTCCTCCACTGTAGCCACCCCTGGCTGGACCACCACCACATTCTCCGACGGTGAACCCGTCCAGATCATCTCAGGTTCCGACGTGCCTGCTTGGCACCGCTCCCAGTTTGGCGATGATGTCATCTCCCCGGTCCCTGCTGTGATTATTCCCACCATCGCCGCTATTCCTCCGTGCCCTGTAACCTCTGTTGAAGTCCCACC
>JBBPTO010002340.1:0-11120 GCA_038094155.1 Pulveroboletus cf. aberrans
CACTAGCGACCAATTTGTACGGGACATGGGTAGTCACTCTCGATCTGACGTCTGAACAGATGATCACCATTGGTAAGCTGCATGTCGAGCAACGAGAAACACACCCTTTGCGGTCATTGGCACCCTCGGGAGAAGGCTTCGTAAGATCTGTTCATAGTCTGATGTAGACGTAATATTGAAACACGGTTTCCAAAATGGAGGGATCGATAAACACTCACACTCTTCCTTATTCGTTGGGGTATCTCCCTGTTCCACGTCTATCTGAGGTGTGGTGTGTAGGGGGAATTCAGATGTAAGTTGCCGATCAAGGGACGGGAGAGGAGGAGGGCCTCTTTTGGGAGCCGGAAGCAGGGGTATATTGCGATCAAGCTCAATGTCAAGTAATTGTTCTGAGCCAGAAACAGAAGTATGAGACTTGGATTGGTCGAGCTGAATAAGGTTTCATCAGGATGACAGGATCTTCGATTGGTTTACATACTTCCATCCAGTGCTCAACCTCCATTTTCCCGCCGCCGACCCATTCAAAAATGACCTTGGCCATAAACGGCTCGTTCGCAGTACCCATAACCGCAAAAGGTTGTTGGCGGACAGTGAGAAACACGGGAGAAACTGTCCTCGGAGGTACGACAGTGACGCAAATCAGGAACGACGGTAATGGTAGTGACTGTTCGCATGGTTCAGTAAGCAGGAGCAAGGATGGGACGAGAAACACACGTAAGATGGTGCCGTGACTCCTAGCATCCAACGGTACTGATCAGTAATGCCAAGCTGCGTACGTCGATCTGCGTCGGTGAGTATTGCGTGATAACGCATTGCGCAGTGTGGGCCCACCTGCGTTCAAAAACAAACTTCGGTCCTCAAGACGGATGCGCGCTGTGATGTGGAAACGGGATGCGGTTGTCCCGGTGGGGATAAACGCAGACGGTGAAGTGTTGTTAGTATTTGTAGTCTGCCCTTCGGTGCCGACATCAGCTACCGCATCGTAATCTTTTCGTGCAGCATTTCGATGCGGATAACGCATATAAAAACCCTTCTTCGACTCGCCTGGTTCCTCAAGGACTGGTGGACCTGACTGTGAAACTGTACCGTCAAAAGTCAGGATGTCGACATGCTCATCTTCATCGTAAACATGAATGCAGCGACGTTTGGGAGCACGACCAAGGAATTGTGCAAGAGCAGGCGAGTCTGCATGAAGACCAAGGGTTCGCGACAACAGAGTACTTGGTATCGTCGCCAAATTTTCCAAGGAGGCATCTACTGGGGTGTTCGGCCCTAGGGGCGTGGGCAGAACACCGTCAACGCCAACTGCACGCTCGAATAATCGACGCAGCCCAACAACGCTGTCACCCCAAGGCACCTCTACTCCCTCTCTTTCGTATAAATCCCAGTTCTGATCGTTGACGACAGCGCAGGCAGCGATGCACGCATCGTGGCTCGCCCATTCGATACCATGGGCCAATCGAGCGTGGTTGAGCAGCCCCTGGAGAGTGGTGAACTGCGTTCGGTTACAGGTTGGGCAAGCAAGTATCGCAAGCTGACAGTCAGACGTGGTGGAAGGTAACTTGATGTATAAATGTTTCTTCTGCTGGGACGGTTTAGGAGTCCGGGAAGAACGGGTTTTTACGACGCGCGGGAGGGTCGGTTGGCTAGTTACCGTGGGGGTGGTTGAAGGAGATGGACTTCGCTCTTCGAGGAATCCGGTCTCGAATATAAATGATGTGGGTGCTTCCAAAGCCTCGAGAGCATCTAGGGCAGCTTCTTGGAAGTCATCCTCGTCCAATGGTTGATTTTGCAGCTCTGTGACATTTGAAAGCACATCGAGCATTTGGAGCGCCCATTGGACGCGACCTTCAATGGTTGTTGCAAGCCGCTCACGGATGGCAACCTCCAGATCAACTTGGTCGCTGATATGCTGAGAGACAGAGGATATTGGAGAATCTGAAAGTAAGCACAATTCAGACTGAAAACAACGACATTGAGAGTGACGTACCATAGTAATCGATACCCACTTCGGACTCGTCAACATCCAGCTCTTCATCCGAAATTGCACTATCTATCTCCCTCTCGAGTAACTCGACTGGTGGGACGTCTACGGGAGACGTTGGTGGCGAAGGGCTGATGCGTACCCATTTATACCAACGCCTGGTCATACCAATGCTTGGTGAAGGTCAATTGGTTGTTTTACCCCAAGAGCGAAAGAATACCTTTCCTGATGTGCGGATGTCAACGGTGACAGTAGCGTCGGAACGAGCACCTAGTCTCAAGTCAGCTGACTAGCGACGTCGCCGCTTCATCCCCATCTACTCTCTGCACAACTTTTCACCCAGAGTCACTTTCTACGGCGAGGTTTGGGCAGACTATTGTCAGCATCTTGTTGGACTCTCCCGAAGCCTAGAGGAAGTTTGGTGAGTTTTTCTACGCTGAATCTTATGGCGCGTTCTAACAATCAGCATTTACGTTGCTATACTACTATCTTGCAAGCTTCAAGCTTCATCAACCTCCTCGCGGCCGCACATCAGGCAACAAAGCTAGAGCGCCAGCATTAGCGGGGTGTCATTGGGCTGATCGATATTCCACAAATAGGTCGCTCTGAGACTCGGGCCCGCATCCAGCTGGGGTACGAATAACTCTTCTATCTGGGACAGCGAACACTGAACGGACGCGCATCACGTCCACAATCGACGCTGGGTTGATGGTTCGTCTACGTTCATGTTTCCACCAGCGGACCTTGACGACGCACACTCCCCACGCAACGGATCAGTCTCGGTCGCCTTGTCTTTGAACGGAATATCCTATCCATTTTATAATCTCACACCCCGTGGTACGTTCGCGTTTCCCTCGTTTTCGTAGGAGCAAAGCGTCTGAGGAAGATGGTCATCTCTTCTTCCAATGCATTATGATTCGGCACCGTACATCGGATAGGGAAAAGGGTCGCAAGCGCGCGCCCTCCGATCAGCACTGAAGTTGAAAGTGCCTTGCTGGCTACCTCTTCCCTTTCTTCTTGCACCCGAAGGATGACAGTGGATCCGTCAAAAGTGAGATGACTTGTAGACATTATGTAAAGATGAGGGCCTGTATGCTAATCTCCCGCTCTGAGTTGAACTGTCTGCCGTGTATGTACCGCCCCGTCTGAATCCGAAACATGACACATGTCCACAGACCCAATCCAGGTCATCGGGCAGGGGTGGAACGTGCCCGGCATCCCTCGGAGGAGCAAGAAGGTTGCGGCTCTCCGATGCGGCAGAACTGCGCCGTTGAGCACTTAAGGGGCGACACAATTCTCGAGCGCGCCACATTGTACACTCAGGGTACTCTGAGTAAGGATGAGGATGCTTTCGAACGAGGTCATCCTGGCCCGAAACTGCGCCCAGCCTCGCCCTTTCGAGGGAAACCACGTGAAGCCCAAGCAGTCACGTGGGGTAGGCTGTACTGTTGGCCAACAGCCAGGCATTCCTGTACGAGCCACATTTCGGGCACGTATTGATGCGCTGATGGAGAATCTGATGACGAGCCAATTCTTGGACGCTCGAACGACCACGTCGATGCGGGTTTTGCCATGTAAAACACTTCTGGCGGGCCGTGGCACAAACGCGGACGAGACCCCCTTCCAGAACGTTCGAAATGGTCCTACTTTGGTCGACCCCAATTTGCAATTTGAAACGCGCTAGGCTCTTCTCGTATGATATAAATGAGGCATTTCTTGGACGGCCAACGGAATCGGTTATCAACGGCTAGACCTTGAGATCACGGGACTGGCTATGGGGGTATAAGAGATCAGAATTGGAGACGGCGCCTCAGAAAGAACAGCCATCTGTACTCATATACACCCATCCTCGAAATGCAGACCGTACAGAAAACGTTCCTCTCTAATGGAGGTGTATCGCTCACCATCCTTTTGCACAGATTAACACCGTGCTTGTCAACTACGCTGACTGCGGGAATGACAGATGCAATTGCGGTTACGAGTGAGAATCCATTGTCGATCATTGTGAGGATGTACTGACCGCCTGACAGATGCGAGTGCAAGCCCGGGGAATGCGAGTGTTACTAGATGACACGTTCTCGGAGTGCTCGCAAAGTCACACGTAAATATTGTTTCATCGCTTGCTCCGCTGGACCTTCATGCTCCGTAATGTACAATGTAAAGTCTGGAATGTGATTAGTTGCTGCTGACACCGAACTTGAATGATGTGCGTCAGGCTAGTCTCTCCGTTGTCGCTGTGAGGGAAACCCTTTGGATGCATCCAACTCTGAGGAGAGTTTTCCAGTCCATTGGGAGGATTCTTCGGGAGACAAGCGCCTTGTGTGGGATGGAGCACTACCACTGTCGCTGTGCGGGGAACCCCTTGAACGCATCCAACTCTGAGAAGAGTTTTCCAGTCCAGTGGGTGGATTCTCCGGGAGACGGGATGGAGTACTACCAAGGGGGTCGTCGAGGAGCTAGATGTGCAGCCTCGATTTTAAAGTGCACTGTATGAAGTAGGTCGGTCCCCGTGCTCCTCTGTCGATTCAAGGCCTTTCCTCGACCACCAGAAGAAACGTCACTTAGGTTGTTGGCTTTCACCGTCTTGTGGCCTTCGTGTCCTCACGGACTCTCGCCGTGACACGTCGTTCTGCCTCACATGTAGTTTTCAAGCTCCAAACCAAATTGGTGGAGATGGGAGAGGAGGAGGGCTTCTTCTGGGAGTCGGAAACAGGGGTATATTGCGATCAAACTCAATGTCAAGTAATTGTTCCGAACCAGAAACAGAAGTATGAGACTTGGATTGGTCGAGCTAAATAAGGTTTTATCAGGATGACAGGATCTCCGATTGGTTTACATACTTCCATCCAATGCTCAACCTCCATTTTCCCGCCGCCGACCCATTCAAAAACGACCTTGGCCACAAACGGCTCGTTCGCAGTACCCATAACCGCAGTTCAGTAAGCAGGCACCAGGATGGGACGAGAAACACACGTAAGATGGTGCCGTGACTCCTAGCATCCAACGGTACTGATCAATAATGCCAAGCTGCGTACGCCGATCTGCGTCTGAGTATTGTGTGATAACGCATTGCGCAGTGCGGGCCCACCTGCGTTCAAAAACAAACTTCGATCCTCAAGACGGATGCGGTTGTCCCGGTGAGGACAATCACAGATGGTGAAGTGTTGTTAGTATTTGTAGTCTGCCCTTCGGTGCCGACATCAGCTACCACATCGTAATCTTTTCGTGCAGCATTTCAGTGTGGATAGCGCATATAAAAACCTTCTTCGACTGGCCTGGTTCCTCAAGGACTGGTGGACCTGGTTGCGAGACTGTACCGTCGAAAGTCAGGATGTCGACATGCTCATCTTCATCGTAAACATGAATGCAGCGATGTTTAGCAGCATGACCAAGGAATTGTGCAAGAGCGGGGGAGTCTACATGAAGACTAAGGGTTCGCGATAACAGAGTACTTGGTGTCGTCGCCAAATTTTCCAAGGAAGCGTGTACGGCCCTAGGGGCATGGGCAAAGCACCGTGACCGTCAACACCAACTGCACGCTCAAATAATCGACGCAGCCCAACAACGCTATTGCCCCAACGCACCTCTACTCCCTCTCTTTCGTAGAAATCCCAGTTCTGATCGTTGACTACAGCACAGGCAGCAATGCACGCATCATGGCTCGCCCATTCGATACCATGGGCCAATCGGGCATGATTGAGTAGCCCCTGGAGAGTGGTGAACTGCGTTCGGTTACAGGTTGGGCAAGCAAGTATCGCAAGTTGATAGTCAGACGTGGTGGAAGGTAACTTGATGTATAAATGTTTCTTCTGCTGAGACGGTTTAGGGGTCCGGGAAGAACGGGTTTTTGCCACGCGGGGGAGCGTTGGTTGGCTAATTACCGTGGGGGTGGTTGAAGGAGACGGACTTCGCTCTTCGGGGAATCCTGTCTCGAATATGAATGATGTGGGTGCTTCCAAAGCCTCGAGAGCATCTAGGGTAGCGTCTTGGAAGTCGTCCTCGTCCAATGGTTGATTTCGTGGCTCTGCGACATTTGAAAGTGCATCGAACATTTGGAGCGCCCATGGGACGCGATCTTCAATGGTTGTTGCAAGCCGCTCAAGGATGGCAATCTCCAGTTCAACTTGGTTGCTGATGTGCCGAGAGACGGAGGACATTGGAGAATCTGAAAGCAAGTGCAATTCAGACTGAAAACAACGACATTGAGAGTGACGTACAGTAATTGATACCCACTTCGGACTCGTCAACATCCAGCTCTTCACCCGAAATTGCATTATGTATCTCCCTCTCGAGTACCCCGAGTCGTGGAACGTCTACGTGAGACGTTGATGGCGAATGCGTGCCCATTCATACCAATGCTTGGTGAAGATCAGTTGGTTGTTTTGCCCCAAGAGCTAAAGAAATGTCTTTCCACGTGTGGCGACTTGCTGGTCAGCTGACTTGAGCCTGACTCGGAGGTGCTCGTTCCGTTATCCTCATCCCCATCCACTCTCTGAATATCTTTTCAGCCGGAGTCACTTTCTATAGCAATATCTGAGTAGACTATCTCGTCGAACGCTCCCAAGTTCCGATGCGCAAGCAAAGCGTTGGGCAATGGCGCTCAAGGTTAGTCTGGTTGCATCTCCGGAAGATTCGTATGATGAATTTCCATGCTCTACTCGCGTCGTATCCTCTTCGTTACATCAGCTACGTGCAGATCTCCAAATACCAGTGGAATAAGGTAAAGTTGTTTATTACACCACGAAGGAAAGAACATGAACTCGACCAGTGCCCAGATTGGTCTGACACCCAACATTGCCACCTTCTGCGCATACCGTGCGGAATACTCTCCAGTCATTGCTCCGGAGAACACAAGGGATGCATGTGCGCAGGCTACTCGTCTAGTCGCCATCCTCATCTTGCTCACGCCCCCGGCCGCCACTTGTCATGTATGTCGAAATACCACTTCGGCCGCACGGACTTATCGAGCCCGAGTACTTCTTGTACCATTCGAATGACATCTTCTTGATCATCATCGATGAGCATCTCGTCATCCATCGTGTAGTTGTCATAAAGCACGAGGAGTATGTCGCAGTCGGCCGTGGCTCCGAACGGCCAACCAAAACCGAGTGTAAACTGAACGTGTTTTGATATATTTTCCAATGCGAGGAGTGGAGTCACAGGCGATACCAGGTTGGGAAACTGGGGCCAATACTCGGTGAGACCGTACACGTCCGCATATTCGTATATGAGAGGGAGGTCGACCGGAATTCCGAAGTGAACCAGTGGCGGTTTTGTGTTAGAATCGGTGACGCGGAACTCGTCTGGAAGTTGGTGCATGGGACGACGGGGGGCGTATAGCTTGTCAAGTTCCTACGTGGAGGACGTGAGAGGCAATCGATTCTAGAAGAAAACAGCACAGACCAGGTTGACTTCGGAACAAGAATCAAAATCTTCGTCTAAGTCTTCGAGCTCTGGATGCTCGGATACCGATTGTTCAGTGGGCATGATTGGTCAATCATTGTGACGCTGACCGTTTGAACTTTATAAACGCGGTCACGTGACAACATTGTCAAATGGCCGTGCGGCACCTCCACTCCGCACCATCGAAGCTGGCACTACACAAGTACATTTATGGAAAACAATCAGACTTTGGACAACGGGCGATTTCCGGTCCTAGGATCGCTTTAGACCCTCCTGAACTGACAGGCATGACAGCGGAGTTATCACAATTGTTTCCCACTTTAACCTACCCACTGGCACAGCTTTCCTCCGAAGTTGAAGGACAATGGTGTTTTAACACTATAAGGGGTCTGGAGTGACGCCTCCACCGGACTTGTAGCATCCAAATGTGACACCCTGCAGCGACATCCTGCCAGCACTTAGTACCCAGTCGAGCTTTGGTATTTGTACTAATGGCCTCCTCGGATTCTCTGGTGAGTTGACAGTTCGAAGAACCATCGGCTTATTTCACATCGATCACCATGTCTGTGTAGACGGGCTTTTTCTTATCTAAAGGAATCGTTTTCCGTCATCTGCGAGCACTGCTCATATGCGCGTCTGAGAACAGGGGTAATGAAGGCTTGCTCTATAGGGCGTTTGGCTTTATCATGACCATCTTTTGCTTGACTGCGGACGTCACTGCTGAAAAGTTCGGGGACTTGTGCTTGGGTTCCTTTCCTCAATACGATTTAAGGTCATCTGCCAATGCGACTTGCACAACGGATTTTCGGGTACCTGACTTCAGCATCCTCTTCAATCAGTCTCGCATTCGACTACCCAAGAACGCGAAGATCGAACGCGTATGCCCTCCTCTCATATGGGAGGTAAAGCCAAGTCGCCCCGGCAAAACACATCCTTGGTTTGGAAAGCAAAGAGTTGGAGAATTAGATTTTTTTCAGGAATTCTTCCCACATATCCACCAAGTTGCCGCACAGGTGGAACACGCCAAGTCTCAGTTTGACAACAAGTCAATTTGGGTGCTACTAAGCGTCGATATTTGGTTCATTCTTCTCCATTTTCCCGGTGATCCTCCCGCCCTCGAGGTGTCCAGCAAAAAGCTTACTCCTCATGCCACGCGCCATTTCGGCAAACATGCGAAGGTCTCACCTGCTCCCATCATCAATGACAATTGCACTGGATTTTCGCCCGAGTTTTTATACGCCTTACAATTGTCTGTCCAAGACGTTTCTGGCATAAATGTAGAACCCCATGCATTCTTCCATCCCCCGGAAGGGGCCGAAGAATGTGTTGCTCAGCGGGTAAGCCACATTATCTCTTCCAGTTTTTGACACTGAGACTGTTCAGATGGCAAAATTACTATTGAAGGATGGGCTGAACAAAGCAGGACGCCACGCAGAAATTGATCAAAAGTTTGCATGTGGAGAAGAAGATTCGGATGAGCGGACCACGCGGGACGGGGTATCCGATGAACCAGAAACCGACGGTGAGAATCGACGATATCCCAATGACATCCCAGACACAGTGGATCACCTCACAACGTCACCTGCAAAAACGCGTGCACGGATTCAGAAAGAGGGACCATCAAATATGGTATGTATTGTCTCGTGCATTGAAGATGTAAACTTTGCTGACTCCAGGACAAGGCTCCGAAAAGAACAACTCGCTCCGAGACTCGTGAGACACGTGTTCCTGTGAGCATTCCCTACTTCACGATCATGATGATACAGTATTTATCTGTCTTTGATAGCCTCCCGTGCCCACCGAAGACTCCAAGGTGACTCGCTCTCGCCTCAAAGCAGGGGCCAAGGTGAAGGCAAAGAAGTAGTCCATGAAAGGCGAATAAGTGACCTTGGTTCATGTCCTGTCAACCTATTCCTAATATTTTTATCATCGAACATCCACGTTATACGTCATGCATTGCAACAATTCGTCATACTCTCATGCTGGCCGGTCCCCCGTTTTTGGAGCCGTAATGCGATAAAAACGGGTTTATATTTCAACTCAACATTGTGCTCGTTACAATTGTATCGGTGACAAGTGCTCACTAGTGGTACGAGTCGGAATGGCGTCACGAGTGACACTAGATTAGGAAACGGGGACCGATGCCTTGTCTCGTTCTTGGAAGCGGTTTGCAAGTTCACCATCTCGCGCCCATTTCAGCATGATCAAGTTCTCTAACCTTTCTCAGCTGAGTAAACTAGTCACTCCCTTCCCCACCATCGCGGGTAGTCTCCGTGATTCTTGGCATCGCTCCTAGCATCGGATCACTGGTGCCAGACTAACTCTGCCATCGAGACCTTCGCATCGTGTGATATGTTGAATGGCATCCAGAACGGCGTCGTGTGAACTGGTATATACTAGGGCCTTCGAAAGGAGTTGTATCGATGCTGCCGCTTCCAGTGTGGTGGCGGTAATGGCTACATCAGGAGCTTCCAGCAGAACAGCTCCAAGGGACACGAGGATCGCAAAGAGCACCTCCTCTTCATCTGTACCAAAGGTATCATTGCCACAGTGCCGGAAATTGCTGAGATGGATCGGAGGTCATTCCGAAGCCTTGTCTTTGAACGGAATATCGCGATGTACTAGTATGTACCCTACCCATTTTATAATCTCATACCCCGTGGCACGCCTGTGTTTCCCTCGTAGGAGCAAAGCGTCCAAGGAAGACGGTCGTCAATGGATTATAGTTCGGCGCCGTGCATCGGATAGGGAAAAGGGTCACAAACGCACGCCCTCCAGTCGTCACCACGATCAGCACTGAAGTTGGAAATACCTCGCAGGTTGCCTCTTCCTTACCTCTCCCTTTCTCCTCGCACCCGAAGAATGACGATGGATCCATCAGAAGTGAGATGACCCATACCTTGTAGACATTCTGTAAAGATGATGGCCTCTATGCTAATCTCCCACTTTGGCTCCTTCCAGTTGAACTGTCTGCCGTGTATGGTACCGCCCCGTCTGAATCCAAAACATGACAGATGTCCACGAACCCAATCCAGTTGGGTAGGAGTGGAATGCGCTTGGCATCCCTTGGAGGGGCAAGAAGGTTGTGGCTCTCCGAGGTTGCCCGATGCGCAGAACTGCGCCTGAGCAAAGGAGCAACACAAGTCTCGAGCGCTCCACACAATTGTCATTCATTATTCAGGGCAGGGTGAGGGAATTCTTGGATGTTTCGAACGACAAGGTCATTGGTGGGGACTTGGCCTGAAACGACGGCGACTGTGCCCGGCCTTGTCCTTTCAAAGAAAATCACGTGAAGCCCAATCGGTGAAGCAAGAAACGACTGTCCTTTGGTCTGCCTGTGGAAAACTAGGGACAGTGTCGCATGGGGTAGGCTGTACTGCAACCATCACGAGTTTGCAGCCCCTGTTGGCCGATAGCCAAGGACCAGACATTCTTGTACGGGCCACATTCCGGGCACGTGTTGATGTGCTGATGGAGAATCCGATGACGAGCCAACTCTTGGACGCTCAAACGACCACGTCTTGCAAACGTGAAACACATCAAGCGGCACAAATGCGGACGGGACCCTTCCAGAACGTCCGAAATGGTCCTACTTTGGTCGACCCCAATTTGCGATTTGAAACGCGCTAGGCTCTTCCCATATGATATAGACGAGGCATTTCTTGGACGGCCAATGGGATCGGTCATCAACGGCCGGACCTTGAGATCACGGGACTGGCTATGGGGGTATAAG